>JAURVB010013006.1:0-107312 GCA_033002965.1 Piper betle
TTTTTGAGAGGGGTAATTTTGTAATAAAAACTTGTACTCGCTCCCGACTCGAGTCAATATTACGAAATAAATCCCAAAAATATTAAAAAATAAATTAAAATACCATAAGTTTTTATTATGAAATTATTTTACTTTATGGTATTTACTGTATTTTTTATATTTTTAAATTTTATTTTATAATATTAACTCGAGTCGGCAGCGAGTAAACTTTTTATTACGAAACTACCCCTCCCATTTCGTTCTCCCCTGCTCGCTCGCAATCAGTCTCTTTTCGCCCCTGTTTTGCTGCCTGCCGCCGGCTAGTGTCGTCGCCGCCTCGTCATCGCCTCCATTCCTTCCCCCTGTCCTCGCTATTTTCGTTCCATGGCCGCCAGCTCTCGCCGTCAACCGCCCTCACGACTTGCTCGGATTGGCCGCCCTCACGACAACCGCCTCGGCGAATTCGTGATCAACAAATGACTATAGCTATAGGCTGGCGTAGGCGACCGCTTTGCAGACATCGGCGATGTAGTTGACGAAGGAAATGTGAACTTGGCAGGGCGTCGTGGTAGGTAGAGCAGGGGCGCTCCCAGGCGTCGCTGCTAGCATGAACACCAACCTCGACAGGGAACGAAGCGTTGGAACATGATGTCGGCGCCTTGACGAGAGACTCTGTCTGGCGACAGCGAACTTGCCGGTGGACGCTGGAACGGAGAAAGGGACTGTGGGGAGGAGAAACAATTTTTTTGTTGGGATTGAATTTGAGCCGACGGATCATCATCTAAGGGCTGTAAACAAATTCTATCGCAACAACTTAGCTTTATTCTGATACATCAATATTTTTTCATATATATAATAGTCTAATATATATATATATATATATATATATATATATTTCCCTAATAATTTTATAAAGGGGGCTACACACAATGTGTAAGAGAGGGAGGTAGCCCTTATTCTTGTGGGCCACATCGCTAAGCACGCTCGTAGCTGCCCTCACCTAGACCCCACCTCCACTCTATCCCATCGTCGCCGGCCACCGGCCACTACCTGCCGCCGCCGCCGCCCCGCCCGCCCCGCCGGCATCATGGCCGCCACGCCGCCGCCTCCATCTGCTGCTCTCCTCCCCCGCGGCTCTCCGATGACCTCCCCACCCCCTCCCGCCCCTCCGTCCTCCGCCTCCTCCCTTCCTCCTCCCCTCGGCTCGCCGCGGCCGCTCGACCTCCCTCTCATAGCCCGAGGTAATTAGCCCCTTCTTGTTGGATGCTTTCAGAAAATGATTTCCGATTCTACGCGGTTGTTGGTAGGATGATTCGGCGCTCTCTCAAAGGTTTTGATTTTGGATGTGGTTGAAGAGTTAGGGGGAATTGTTGCTGCTAGTTCGATTTTGTTAGGATTGGCAGTTTTTTGAAGCGCTTTGTGATGGGTAATTGTGTGGAGTTTGATGGATTGTTGGGTTGGGGTGCTGCTTCCTTGTTGTTTGTGGCTTTGATCTCGAAAATTGTGTATGAATCGGCGAGTTCTATCGTCTTATTTGATATTTTAGATTTTTTTGTTTGTCATGTTGCATGTGCCGCAATTAGATTACAGACTATCAAGTAGTTCATTACAGTATTGTTAGGGTCTTAAAGATGGAGTCGTTTGGACAACTCCCCTAAAAGTTTTGGTTTTGAGTATGGTCTAATAGTTGTTGTTGTTGTTGTTATTTTGACTTTGTTTGGAGTTGGAGAGGATTGGAAGTGTTTTGAGGTGATTTGTAATGAGTACTTGTGTGAAATTTGATTGATTGTCGGGGAAAGGTGCTGCTTCACTGTTATATGTGGATTTTATTTGTAGCTTGTTTTTGTCAAATGTCTGTTTGATCTTGAGGATTGTGTATGAATTGGCAAATGCTCTTGTCTGATTTGATATTTTATGGTATATTTTAGATCCATTGTTTATCATGTTGCACATGCAGAGACTAGATAGCAATTTGTTTTAGATTGCGGACTATCAAGTAGTTCATTATACGATTGTTAAGTCCTTAAGTTGAGTTCAATTGGGCATCCCCTCATAATTTTAATTTTGAGCAGTGTCAGAGAGTTGGTGGTCAATTGTTTTTATTAGTCCATTTTTGTTGGGATATGGAGAGGATTAGGAGTGTTTTGTGGTGATTTGTTATGATTACTTGTGTGGAATTTGATGGAACGGTGCTGCTTTGTTGTTATTTGTGCATTTTGTTTACAGCTTGTTTATGCCAAATGTATGAATTGGCGACTACTTTTGTCTTATTTGATATTTCATAGTAGATTTTAGATTTATTGTTTGTCGTAGTTGTCTGACTTTGAAATTTTGAAGCATATAGTGTGTCAAGATACTTTAACTGCATCTCCTTCTCGTCTTTGTATTGTTGCAAATTTTGTCTGCCAGAACATATTCAAATTGCCGAGACTAGATTGTTTCGATGAAAACATAAACAGATGTTTACATCACAGCCAATATAGTAAATTTAACCATTGCTATTCTTTCTTCATCATAAACTTTTAGATTTTGAATGAACCCATGCTAAGTTCTTATTATGTTCCAATGCTATCTTCAGGGAACATGTTGCAATTGCCGGGACTAGCTAGCAATTTGCTCTAAATTACTGAATATTAAGTAGTTCGTTCTAACATTGCACTTTTTCATCATCTAAATTTTGAGTTTTTGTATGAGCTTGTGCTAAGTTCTTGAAAGGAGATTTTATAAATCTAATTATTATTTGGAAATGCCGCAGGATGTTTTTCTTTCCTTCATGGTTTTTGATGACAGACAATATTTTATTTTTAGTAGTTTCCTAATTATATTACAAGTGTCTAGTTGAAGAGTTTCTAATTAAATTAGCAGTTGTATCCTATTCTTATGAGTTTTTATTAGGAAGTTTCTTACCTAAGTTGGAGTGTTAGGTAGTTCTTTCTTATTAGAGGATTAAGTCTTGTTTTCCTAGTTTCAGTCTAAGCCTTATTTTATCTTGGCCTAAAACTAGAAAGGGTCTTTTCTCTTTATAAATAAAAGCATTGTAGGCTATTCGCCACGTCAATCATATTATTGAATATAAGAATATTTTCCTTTGCTGTGTGCTATCTTTGCTTTGTGCTACTCCTTGCTCATCTTCTTTGTGATTTTGAGTAAGATAATAGAGAAGAAGGATCTGTGTGAACCTTTTACTCGAGTTACCTTGCATCAATTTGCATCAGTTTTCTGATCTGAATTCCAGCTGCTTAAATTGCTCTTTATTACACTCGTCGAAGGTTGCATCTTCATGGTGGAAATGGGACTGTATTGTATAAAAGTAGAAGGAGAAGGAAGCTGGAACCTCTCTCACAGAATGCCTTAGTCACTCAAGTACCCTTACCCGGACAGCATGTGCAAATATCGTGCTCCCACTTGTCTAATAGGTGTGGGCGTTCCGCTCAGAATGGCAGACAAAGAGTTCTATTTGACACCTCAACGTTGGCGTTCAATAGACTTACATCAGGAAAAAATTCTGTGAGTGCATATTTTTCTATTACATGTATGTGAATGAGTTTTTTTGCACAAAAAGTATGCACCAATATTCTTAGTATGTTTTCTTGTATTATGTGCATATGACTTATTATAAAACTCCTTTTTATGCCTTCGTCCTTGTATCATCTGTCATTTCTGATGTCGCATATATGCCATATTCTGGCTAGTTGGGTCTGGTGACATGGATTTATCACCACCACTTAACTGATAGGAGATGTGAAAAATGTTCTTTTAGGCCTCTTCAGATCACAAGATAAGTTTTTTTAACACAGTTTGCATTGATCTGACAAAGGAATATCTAAAGACTGCTACCACATTGCCAAAAATGTGTCCTACTCGAATGTAGATGGAGATGATGTCATTGGCCGATTAACTGGCATGCAGCCTTCTTCTTGTCTTGCTACCTATCTTACTAGGAGTTGCTTCCTGTTTCTCGTTCCCTCTAGCTGGGGTTGTAAATTGTAATCATGTCTTATATACTAATTGCTTCTTTAACCTAATCGACGTGGATTTATTTTGAAAGTTCTGCAAGGAATAGCTGGATAACTTCTTCACATGATTATTTGTTTTGTAAAGTGGTTTGAGGGCATCCTTTATTTTTTTGCCTTCAAAAATATTGATGGCAGTATTCCTTATACTCATGCTTCTCCTTTGCAATTAGTGGGGCCTTTGAATTGTTATTGTTATTTGGAATTGCATATTGCAAATGGTATTTGCTCTCAATTTTGTTGTTGGGAAGAACAGCTTAAAGGGTTGTTTGTGTAACAAATATATTGCTGATCAGATCAACACAAAAAAATCGAATAACTTCCAACTCAAGTTTTTAAAATTGTTGAAAATTTTGACCTTTTGCCATCATAGGTCAACATCCTATGACATTGTCTTTGCACTTGCCATGCACACCAATTGACTACAATCTGTAAAATTTCTTACTTAATAAGGGCTCCTGGAAAATGCCTTAATTTGCCATGATTATTTCAGGCTCGTCCACATCTTGTTCCAAGTGCTTCATTAGGTCCAGATGAGCCCCATGTTGCTAGTACAGCATGGCCTGACATCATTCAGGAGAAGCAGGGTTCCATTTACTGGGATCCTGAAATGGAAAAGTTGGAGCTGGAAGGTTTCTTGAGCTCTAAGCTTCCACCTCATCCTAAGCTGCATCGTGGCAGATTAAAGAATGGACTTCGCTACTTCATTCTGCCAAATAAGGTCCCTGCCAACAGGTTTGATGCCTTTAATATTGTTCGTAAAAAAGTAGCTTGTATGATTGAGATATTGATGAAATGGATGTGTATGAGTGTACATGAAAGTTTGATTCATGAGAGATGGAATTCTGCAAAATTAATAAGGAAATTGGTTTTTCCATTAGATGAATCATAAGGACTATGTGAAATTAGGTGAATGCCATAGAAATAAAAAATCATGATTTGTTTGTGTAAATTTGAATTTCTACCTGTTCACTGAGGTTTACTATGTCGGATATGGTATGGCCTTGGAGTTTTGCATAATTAGGTCATTCTAGATATGTTAAAAAATTAATGGGATACTAGGAAATATCTCCTTCATAGTCAAGTTAATTTTGAAGTTAGCTTTTTTTTATTTTACTCATTTGTTTCTTAATTTATCATATATAAACAATACAAACGACCAATAAAGTCAATTTAAATTACAACAAAACACATCATCAAAGGATGTAGAAAAAAATTCTATTTGAACTGCATTTTTTTTGAAAAAAAATCTTTACTTCCGACTTCTCTTAAAAAATATTACTGATCTCTAAACTCTATTTTTTTCCTATATGTTTTGACACATTTCTGATATATTTGAAATCTTTCCAATACTATGATACATCTTCAATAAATCTATGATATGTTGATGATAAGGGCTAAATTTTACATTATGCTTTTGTATTGGCAAGCTTTCAGAATGGGTAGATTGTATTTCCAGTATATTGCTATATGCAAATCACGGGTTTAAACTGGTTTTGGTAGTTATATTTAGTATGAATATGACATTGCTTAAATCAGGTATAATTCAGGCATTAGTAGTTCTCTAACCTGTTCCTGTGCCGTACTCATTTTATTAAGCTTGAAAGCCCTAAATTTGTCACATTGCATGTCACAGATTTGAGGCGCACATGGAAGTTCATGTTGGATCAATTGATGAGGAAGATGATGAACAAGGAATAGCACATATGATTGAGCATGTTGCATTTCTTGGAAGTAAAAAGCGTGAAAAACTTCTTGGAACTGGTGCTAGGTCAAATGCGTACACAGATTTTCACCACACTGTCTTTCATATACATTCTCCTACTACTACAAAGGTTAGTTTCCTCTTTCTAGGAAATACAAAATAGTGATGGTGGCAGTAGGTAACCAATAGATTATCTGACGTACTTTATTTATGGACATCTGTAGTTACAAAAGTTGTTACACCGCAAATTTAAATTATAAAACTAACAGCTGATATGCAGGAACTAATTAGCTAAAATATAACAAAATTAATATAGGAACTTACAACTACTAATAACAAATAAATGTCACTAAAGAAGCAATCAAACAGCACATTACCGTCAAAACACATTTAAACATAAATATATTCTGACACTCTTTATCTGGCTTCTTTTTCCCAATAAGTGTTTCAGTTGTTTGTTATGTTCGTGCATGTGGGAGGGCTGGGTTTCTTTGGTACTTTTTGTTGATACCGAAGATCCATACTTCAAAAATTTAGATTATAGGAGATTTGTATCACTCTGCATTTCAAATAGACATTGATCTTTTTGCACTTATTTGTAATTGACATCCAAAAATGTAACTACCAGGATTCAGATGGGGAGCTGCTTCCATTTGTGCTGGATGCTTTGAATGAAGTAAGTGGGTTAGATGGTTTGTAATCAAGAAAGTTATCGTGAAATCAATTCCATTATTGTTTTGCTCTTTTAACTTTGTTTTTTTTATAACCATGTATACTTTGCAGTTTTGTTTGTAACTGGTGTTCTTCCTGTAAATATTTTAGATAGCTTTCCACCCCAAGTTCCTTGCTTCTCGGGTTGAAAAGGAGAGGAGAGCAATCCTTTCAGAACTGCAGATGATGAACACAATAGAATATCGAGTTGATTGCCAGGCATGTTTTTATTTGTTGAATGGAACTGTAATTTTTTAGTAGCACTGAGAATTTTTTTCATCGAGTAAAATTGATTTGAGCCATTGAAGAGATGGTTTCATCATTTATGACCATGAATTCTCCATATTGAGCGATCAAGTTAGAAGCATTTACAGGCTTAAATAGATATTGTTTTCATGTGAATGCTATGATTGCTACACGGTGTAGAGAAATGGCATCAAATGAATTTTATTACTCATTTAATCTGTACCTTACAAAGTTTGCTTGTGATGGCTGCCAAGTAATGACCCTTCTAAAGTACAGCATACTACTCTGTTTCCTATATATTGTCCATGATTCTTTTTTTTTTTTGTTGTAAGTGTGATAAGAGTAGTCGGCTTAGCTTGCACTTTAGGCAATAGAATTTTTGTTAAACAGTAGTTTAGAAAACTCAATTCCTGCAATAGTAATTAATAATATGATATTCTGAGAACAATGCAAAACCTGTTGTGGTGCCACTTCCTAATCGGTTTTAGGGAACAAATGTTAATTGATTGGGTAATGTTTGTACTTTTCACTGAACAAAAAGTTGGTATAGTTACTGTTTTTATGCAATTTAACTTCAGGTTTTCTTTTATGCTTCCTGGGATACAGTATGTTATTTTCTTCTAATTATGTAGTTGATGTTTGTTACACTAATTCACAAATGATTTCAATGTTGGCTAATTTGTTTCCTTGCTTCCAGTTGCTCCAACATTTACATTCAGAAAACAAGTTAAGTAAGAGATTTCCAATTGGATTAGAGGAGCAAATTAAGAAATGGGATGCAGATAAAATTAGAAGATTTCACGAACGCTGGTACTTCCCAGCAAATGCCACTTTGTACATTGTGGGAGATGTGGAGAATATTCCCAAAATAGAATATCAAATTGAGGTATATCAGTTTCCGAGTTTTTATGTAAAGCTTCAGTTTTTGTTCCAGTCTGCTGCATAAATTTTATGTATTCTAAGTTCATGAACATTCTGCAGGCTATGTTTGGTAGATTGGCTGCTGAAAGTGAGAATGTTGCAGGCCCTACTCCTCGACCATTTGCTGGAATGGCAAGTTTTTTGCTTCCAAAGCTGTCTGGTGGTCTTGCTGGAAATCTAACCGGTGACAAGCAATCAAATGGAATAGATCAGGAAAAATTTATAAAAAGGGCAAGGCATGCAGTTCGTCCTCCTGTGGAGCACCAATGGTCGCTTCCAGGAGCTGGTAGCAACGCGAAGCCTCCGCAGATCTTCCAGCATGAATTGCTTCAGAATTTCTCCTTCAATATGTTCTGTAAGGTATATCACAGCCTGCGAGTTAGCATGCTAAATTGTGAATCTAGCACACTGACTATTCTCATTGCCTATTTCATAACTTTTTGCTGTTAGTTTGAAATTGTCTGTTGAGAAATTCTGCTTTTTCAAATATCCGCATACAAACTCCTGCCGACACATTTAGAAAAGATTGCTGGTGTTATGAGATTTTTTTGTATTGTTCCGAAGTAGTTCCTTACTATCCCAAAACAATATGCCTCACAGATATCTCTAAAAAACCTGGATGTCCTGACAAGACTAATATGAACTAAAAAAAGACAGGTTATCCTTTCTTGTATATTCCAAGAAAGGAGCTATGAAGAGATCTTCCATAGACAATGGATCGTTCATTCTGCCTGGTTTCATCTACTTAGTCATCATTTGCATCATCATCATTGTCATCTCCATCCCCATGATCCTATCTGATGCAAAACTGCCATGAGATTTCTAAATTAACTACTCCCACATAACAAAAGATAAATAAAAGGCTCTCAGCCAAATCTCATTTCATTTCAACTCAAACATATATTGATACAATGAGGAAGCCTTATTTTATGGGCAAACAAAATACTATAATCATTTAACACATTATTCTTCTTCTTTAGCTCCTTGTATTCTCTTATATTTATTCAAAGGAGTCTCATCGGTGTATAGTGTAGAAGTGACTCTTTGATAAGTGTAGATGTCTTACATCACTATCCCAGCTAGCTAAGCTCTAGGAAGAGATCCGCTACATTTTTAGATAGGCTGGAGTCTGGTCCACCCTAAAATAGATGACACAAACCACGCAGAAACGAAGTGACAAGTTTCAATCTACTTGTTACAACTTACAACCTCTGAAAGAGGAAAATCGACTTGCTGGTCAATTTATGGGGTTTCTTATTGCTGTATTATGTGTATGGTGGTGACAAGGTTTTTGAAAGTTGATATTGTGATTGAATGTTTTCGCATCTTCTTAAGAACTGTATCATTAATGTGGTGCAGATTCCTGTTGAGCAAGTACGAACTTATGGAGACCTCAGAACTGTGTTAATGAAAAGAATATTTTTGTCAGCCTTGCATTTTCGAATTAATACCAGATATAAGGTGTGAGATTATCATATTCTTCTTTCTATGTAATTGCAATTTTTTGCTAATTTTGCAAAGCTTACTTATGTTGCATCAAAGGAGTATCTCTTTGAGAGTTTCTTTGAGTCTATCCTGTTTAGAATTCTATTTCCATATTTAACAGGGGACTATCTTCAACCTATATTTGTCCATAAGATGTTATCCTCTAAGTAGAAAGTGGGCACACTTATTAGTAGTGAACAGATCAACTAGCTTTTACTTTGCAACTAGCCGCTAACCTATGCGATGCGCGGTTAAAGGATTCAAGATAAATCTTAATTATAATAGAAATCAAGATAAATTCTAATTATAATAGAAAAGTATTAAAGGATTCGAAACAAAATCTTAAATAGAATAGAAGAGTAATATTTTTTCTAATAAAAATAAAAGGGTAATATTGTTAAATAATTAGATGACATGTGGCAAAACAAATCCTAATTACGATATAAAAGTATTAAAGGATTCGAGACAAATCCTAATTAAAATAAAATTGTTAAATTTGTACTAATAGGGAATAAAGGGTAATATTGTAAAATAATTAGATGACACGTGACAGCACATGTAGCAAAACAAATCCTAATTACAATAGAAAAGTATTAACCGATTCGAAATAAATTCTATTTACAATGGAAAGGTAAAATTTTTACTAATAGGAAGTAAAAGCTCATATTGTAAAATAATTAGAGGACACGCGGCAACACCTTATTAAAAGTCCTCTGTTTTATATATTAGTATAGATATGACTAGTACTAGTCTTATAGATTTCTGCCAACACTGCAGTTTCTTCTCATTCCCTAGTGTTAATTGTACTATATTTTGCAGAGCTCAAATCCTCCTTTTATTTCTGTTGAGTTGGATCATAGTGACTCTGGAAGGGAAGGATGTACTGTCACTACACTCACTGTGACAGCTGAGCCCCAAAACTGGCAGAATGCTATTAAAGTTGCAGTTCAGGAGGTTTGTTTTCCATTCTTTAGAATAGTTATAAGAAACTTATTTTACTTGATCTTTGTCTGAAGAAATTGCAGTCGTAGAAAGTAGTCTAACTTTCATCTTAAACAAAGTTTCTGTCAATTTCTCTATTTTTTAAAACAGGTTAGAAGGCTCAAAGAGTTCGGTGTTACTAGAGGGGAGATGGCTCGTTATATGGATGCTTTAATTAAAGACAGTGAACACTTGGCGGCAATGATAGATAATGTCCCTTCTGTAGATAATTTGGATTTTATCATGGAGAGTGAAGCCCTTGGTCACACAGTTATGGATCAGAGGCAGGGTCATGAAAGTCTGGTCGCTGTTGCTGAAACTGTGACTCTCGAAGAAGTAATACCAAAAAATTTACCTATCCCTGTTCTTGTTCAATTGTTTCCAATTTTCCAAGTTCCAACTAACATTGACATGACTGAATAAGCTGGTAGAATTTTGTGCTAACATTCAGAGACCTATCACCCATATGCTTAAGTTTGAAAATTTGAACACAAGTGTTTGATTTATGTGGCCATAATGATAAGACTGTAGTTTGTGTCACAAGTATGATTAGGAGTAATACTTCTTGTTTCTACTTGTGCTTCCATATTTGTGCTGTTGAGCACCAATGATGGGTTACTTACTAACTGATCTTGATCCCGTGGGGCAAAAGAATGACTTTCCTTATAACTCCAATGCTGTCTTTTACATACTGCTGTTAGGGTTTATGTTCTGTAGGTTTTAACTATATTTGTGTATTTATGTTTGCTCTAGTAGATTGAGTTCCTGTTGCATTCTGTCCAACTTACGGTATTGGGTCAAGTAGATTCATATAATCATTTGCATAGAACTATGTTTCTTAGGGATTGTGTTTTATAGGTTTTAACTATGTTTGTGTTTGTATGCTTGCTCTAGCTGATCGAGTTTCTGTTGCATTTCATCCAACTTACGGAATTCATTTCTAGCATAGAACCATTTTTTTTAGTGTTCTTTCACTGTTGCAACCTTGATCTTATCTTGTTATTTCATACGGAGTTGAAAGTATGAAAACTTATACATAAGAAGTAAATAAAAATATAAAGGTTGTTAGTATGGGCCTCTTGAAATCATGTTATTGGATTGGTTCTATTGATATCCTATTCAAGAAGGCAACCATCAGTGAGGATACTTCTTGATACCGTTATTTCTTTCAGTCTTTTTCCATGATGTCCAATTGTCCTAATTATTAGTTAATAGCTGGACTAAGATAATGAATTATTTGGAGTTTTGATTTTGTTGAGGCAGTTAATGAGTTCGGGAAATAATGTCGGACTCATTGGTTTCTTGTCGTCATCCAGGTCAATGCCACTGGTGCAAAAGTATTGGAGTTCGTATCTGATTATGGAAACATCGGTGCACCAGTGCCTTCAGCAATTGTTGCGTGTGTCCCGACAAAAATGCATGTTGATGGATTTGGGGACACAATGTTCAATGTGCACCCTCAGGAAATTGAAGATGCTATAAAAGCAGGTTTGCAAGAACCCATACAAGCTGAACTTGAGGTGTGTGCTGTAAAAGTTTTATTATCTCTAGAATTCTTGTCTTGACGGTCATGCATTTCACCTTATGAGTATTTTGATTGATAATCCTTGCTCTATCATGAAGTGGAGTTGCAAGCAGATATTTCTGCAAGGAAAGCATTGCTTTGATTGTGTGTGCAATATGTTGGTGACTATTGCACTGTATTATGGCTTCAACCATTTGCTTACAGTTGAAAAACAAATCAATCTTTCATTAAGAATGAAGTCAGTCTGTGTGAATGGAGCTATGTATATCTTTCTGCTGCATTGACTTTTTAGCTGATGACTTGTTTTCGTGTTTTAACCTGTTCACAGTTGGAGGTTCCCAAAGAACTTATCTCCTCATCCCAGCTTCAGGATTTAAAGCTGCAAAGGAAACCATGTTTTGTTCCTTTAGATTTAAATGAGAATACTACCAAAAATTATGATGTAGAAACTGGCATTACACAGTGCCGACTTTCAAATGGTATATCCGTGAACTACAAGGTACAAAAATGTGCTTCCTTTTTGTCACATTAGCCATTTTATTTTTCAAACTTATGAGTATGTTGCTCTGGCAAATGTGTTGTAATCCATGTAGCTGAGTCATTGTCATTTTGATTACAACAAAATTGTTTTTTATGAAGATAAAATTATTAAAAGAAAAAGAAAATAGGAGGGGAAAGTACAAGCAGCCTAAGCCTCAAGAGGCTATAGGCAAAAAATATAAAATAAATTACATCTAAAAGTTTTTAAAAAAGTTAAATTATCCAGAATTTCTTGCCTGCAATAGACAAATGTAAATGTTGCACATTTTTTTTATTAGTTGCACTATATGTTATGAATCCCGTGTAAAGTCATTTGGTTAATAACACAATATGATGAAGAAGTTTAATGTACTAGTTACTATGCTTTCATCATTATTTGTTGTGTGGTTGGATGATATTTGTAGCATGTTTCTCATGCCAATATAAAACTCTGTTGATAGATCACTGCAAATGAAGCTAGGGGTGGGGTTATGAGGTTGATAGTTGGGGGTGGGAGAGCAGTTGAAACTTCTGATCTGAAGGGCTCTGTAATAGTTGGAGTTCGGACTCTTAGTGAGGGTGGACGCGTTGGTAGTTTCTCAAGGGAACAGGTATATTACTAGTTTTTGGCCCCTTCTGTTGTTTAGCTACTTGTATTGCAGGTTACTATTCAATTACTTTGTGTGTAAGTAGATTCATATCAGGTAAAGAAAAAATTGTAAATATCAGCTCTGGCTGTAATGTCAGTGACACTACTGTTCTACTCTTGTTACCTGTGATCACTTCTATGTGATGAGGTGCACAAGGATTTCTTTACTAAATGTCAACGAACCTTCCACAGCCTTTTCAAAGAATTTATAATTGTTTTACCTTTGTCATGATATTTTTTCTGGTTACTCAAAGATATTGTAAATCACTTTTGGAAGGTATTTTTATCATTTTTTTTAATGTGTGAGCTTGACCATTTTTCTTCTCATCCAATAAAGTAGACAAAAAAATCTTTCATGTGGAAGAATTAGTTCTATTCTGTCGTTTTTTTGGGTTTTTTGTTTTTTTGTTTTTATAATTTCATCCGTCTTTCCTATAAATTGTATATTGAAAACAACATTTATCCTTGTAGATCTTGGAAGCTTTGTTAGCATGGGCTTCAAATAACATGTTTTATTGTATTTAAAATTTTACTATTTTGTTAATTGAGCAATATTTTCTACACTTAGCTTTTTCTGATTTAGATTATTCTCCTGATTGTGCATATGTTTTCTTAGGTTGAACTATTCTGTGTGAACAACTTAATTAATTGTTCTCTGGAGTCGACGGAGGAATTCATTGCACTGGAGTTCAGGTTTACTTTAAGAGATAATGGCATGCGTGCTGCTTTTCAGCTGCTTCACATGGTTCTCGAGGTACTAATGAGTTTGATTCATCAAACTAGAATCGTTAGACTGATTAAATTATCATGGATGATTCAATAAATTTCCATCTCATGCAGTGTAATGGAGTAGATTATGGTGTAATAATATGTCATGTGGTTGTGTATGATTTAAATTTCAAACTGATTCAATCCTTTGTTATGTCATTGTGGTCTTGCAGCACAGTGGGTGGTTAGAGGATGCTTTTGACAGAGCAGTTCAAGTCTATTCATCTTATTATCGTTCTGTTCCAAAAAGTCTGGAGCGGTCAGCTGCTCAAAAACTAATGCTAGCGATGCTAAATGGAGATGAGCGCTTTGTGGAGCCCACACCACAATCCTTGCAGAAACTATCACTTGAATCTGTTAAGAATGCAGTTATGAATCAGTTTGTTGCCGGTAACATGGAGGTATTTGGTTAAGCCAAGATTTTACCTTTTTTCCCTTGTCTTACTAATATGCTTTTCCATTTCTATTTTCCAACTATCCTTACTACTTGAAAAGTTCATTTCTTTTGCATGCTATTTTAGGTCAGCATTGTTGGTGATTTCACGGAAGCTGACATAGAATCTTGTCTTCTTGATTACCTGGGGACAGTAGATGCTAGCAATTATACTTCTAGAAAAGAGCTTTCCCCAATCAAATTTCGTCAATTTCCATCTGACTTGCATTTTCAGCAGGTGAGAAAGCAGATTTTTGTCATGTGGTACATTCATTGGTCTAGTCATATTTTCAAGCTGCTTGTTTTGGCATTTGTTTTTCTTCACATGCTGTAACCTCATTCAGATGGTTTACCCAATGGCAAATGTTATCATCATGTTGCTGCTCAGTTGGTTGGAGTTATGCAAATGACATTCTAGTGGCTTATTTTTGGGCCTTTTATATCTTCCTCCTGTTCTCTTTTGATGTGAACATCAGTTTTCATGTTTTCTATTTTAGAAATTAGTCATGCATTATGCAGTGGGCCTTTTTATAAATAACTTTATTACCCTCTTATGAACTAAGCAATAGTATCTCGTCCAATATCAATTATTTTTTGGCATAAGAGAGGTGGTCTTACAGATCTTCAACCTCGGTGAGCCTTTTAAAGGTATCTATAAGTGCCTCAGTTTTATTTGAAGGTGTATTACAAATGGTATGAAAGCCGATTCAAGGCTGTGGTACTGTGCAGAATGGATGAAAGTTCATGGGATAGGCCTACAAATTATGGGGATGGAATTTTCTTTCTATCATCTTATGAACTGTAAATTTAATGTGTTATGGTCTGCAATTACCAATTAGAATGTGCTGGTGTTTGGCAGATTTTCTTGAAGGACACAGATGAGAGAGCATGTGCATACATAGCTGGCCCAGCACCCAACCGATGGGGTTTTACTATTGATGGAAAGGATCTTTTTAAGTCTAATAGCTTGACCGTTGATGGTATTTTGCACATTTTTAAAATACACTTTTCTTTATTTGTATGATTTTTATTTTGGATCATTAACTTTCATGTAGCAGCAAATTTGGTTCCTTTTTTACCTGTTTTGTATTTTTTTTCCCTGAATAACCTGTTTGGTGATATAAGATGGCTTTTCATATTGTTTTTCGTAGAATCATTCTATAAAATATATTTTTTATTTGCATGATTTAAATCTTGGGTCATTTACTTTCGTGTGGCAGCAAATTTGGTTCCTTTTTTACCTGTTTTGTATTTTTTTTCATGAATAACCTGTTTGGTGATATAAGATGGCTTTTTATATTGTTTTTTGTAGAATCATTCTATAAAATATATTTTTTATTTGCATGATTGTAATTTTGGATCGTTAAATTTCATGTAGCAGCAAATTTGTTCTTCATAGCATCATCTCATAAGGCCTACCCTTTAAGCAATTTTGATCCATGATTATAATTATGGTGGATTCTTTTCTCCTTTCTCCTTATAGGATGTAGGATGTATTGGAACACAAAGTATTAAAATAAAATAAATAAAAACTCCCACTTCGTTTTTGCATAAGACTTTGTATCTGTTAGATATTATTAGATTGTATACGTTTGTGTTTTAGATGGATAGATCTAAGCTGTATATCTCTTAGTTAGTTATCATACAGTTGTACGTTAGGAGTGTATATGAAGTTAGTTTTAGAATATGTGGGATTTTCATGATTCAATCCCTCATATCATGCTATGGTTGTGACTATCTTAGATCTATAAATAATGAAGAAATGATCAGTGTACTCACCTTGGAGACACCTGATGGCTGATATTGAACATGGTATCGAGTCTGGTCCTTTTTGGTTGTCACATCTTTTTGATCTGGTCGTTCTTACATTGTCTCTAGGTCGAGGTTGAGTCTGTCTCCCTCCCTACCCCTTTGTCTCTAGGTTGAGGTTGAGTCTATCTCCCTCCCTGCCTCTTTGTTTCCTTTCTCTCTTGCATTTTGCTTGTTCTACTTCTGCGCTGTCATATCCATGGCATCCAATGACAAAGTCAGTCCTCCTGCTTCCACCACCATTTCCATAGCTGATCTTCTCAATAGTTCTTCCATCACCTCCAAGCTGTCTGGATCCAAGAATTATCTCCTCTGGTCTGTAGCCATTAAAACCTTTCTCCTTTCTAAAGATAAACTGTGGTATATTTAAGAGGACAAATTGAAGGTTGCAAGTTCCACATGGGCCAAAGAAGATGCTCAAGTCGGGTCATGGTTGTGGAATAGTATGAAGCCCCATGTCAGCTGCGATGTCATGCTTCTTCCTACCTGCATATGCGGTATGGAATTTAGTCGAAGAAACCTATGGACTAAAAGGCAATATCCAGAGAATTTATTAACTTTGAGGATATTTTTCTCACCAAACAGGGGTCTCGTCCTCTTCATGAGCATTACAGTTTTGTGAAGTTTAAATGGGAGGAACTTAATCTCTATCAACCATATCTTGTGGACCTCACCACTTGGAAGAGCCAAAGAGAAGAATTGAAGGTCATTTCCTTCCTTGATGCCTTTAATCCCCAATATGATTCTGCCATGCGGCAACTACCCACTGCTGTTGATCTTCTCTCTCTCAATACTGCCTTTTCAAGGCTCTCACACATCTCCCTTGCGTCTTTTGCTGTTGTTGATGGCAATGATGGAGGTGCAACCTTCACTACCACTTCTCCTCCTTCCTCTTCTAACAGGGGAAGGGGAAAAGGCTGTGGTTCATGTGGGAGAGAGGAGGCAGATCTGGTGCTAAACAGGACGATTGTAATTGTGACTTCTGCAACAAACTAGGGCACCTTGAGGATAAATGTTGGGCCAAACATGGTAAACCTAAATGGGCTACTAAGAAAGAGTCTACTCAGCCTACTCCTGTTGCTAGTCCAGCCTTAGCTGTTGAACAGGGTGCTCCTTTCCGTGTTAATCTTAGTCATGAAGACTTTGCCCATCTCCTCAAATTGGTGCATGGAGAGTCCAACTCTAATGCGGCCGTGATTCCTTCTTCGGGTATGCAGTCCTCTTTGTCTATTCCATGGCTGGTTGATTCTGGTGCCACGGACCATATGGTCTGCAATCCACGTGTCTTCACATCCTTTTCCCCTTTTAAAAGCCCACTCTTTATTAAATTGGCTGATGGCAACCAGGCTCTAGTACTTGGAAAAGGCAATGTTTTCCTCACCTCTACCTTATCCCTCCCTGATGTGTTACCTGTTCCATCTTCTCTATGAGTCTCATTTTTGTCAACAAGTTGTGTTCTACTAGTTTCAGTCATGTTATCTTCACCAATTCTTACTGTGTGTTTCAGGATTCAAGGAGCAAGATGGAGATTGGTCGTGGCTTATGTGATGACACACTTTACTACCTTCGTCTTCCTCCAACTTCATCCTCTAAAGGTGCTCTCAGTTTGTCCTCCACAACAGCTCTTGAATGGCATTGTAAGCTAGGCCATCCTTCCTTGAATAAACTTAGGATCATGGTTCCTTCTTTGAGTATTGTTTCCACTCTTAGATGTGACTCTTGTGAGTTGGCTAAACATAACCTAGCTTCCCCACGTATGTACTCTAGGCTTATATCCAAAAAATTGTTTGAGTTGGTTCACTCCGATCTTTGAGGTCCTTTATTAGTTAATAATCATTCTCAATATAAGTATTATGTCCTTTTTATTGATGATCTTAGCCGGATGACTTGGCTATATTTAATGAAAAATAGAACTTAACTTTTTTCCAAGTTCCTGGAATTCATAAATGAAATTCAGAGGCATTTTTATGCACTTAACAGATCTTTCAATTAGATAATGCCCTTGAGTATACCTCTGCTCAATTTAAACAATACTTTGCTTCACAAAGCATTATAATGAAACCACTTGTCCATGCACACCCTATCAAAATGGAGTGGCTGAATGCAAACACAGACACCTATTACAAGTGATTTGCAGCCTAATGTTTACTATGTCAGTACCCAAACATCACTTGCCTGAAGCCCTCCTAACTTCTTGATACTTAATCAACCGTATGCCTAGTTCAGTCTTCAACCATATTTCACCACAAAAACTCAAAAAGGGTACTGCTGTTATCATCCATCCGTTAGGAAGTATTTCACCACAATGGATGTCACATTTTATGAAGAGGTTCCCTTCTGTTCCTCCGCCACGTCCACCTCGGTCTTTACCTCTCAATTACCTCTTCCTATACCTGTTCTTGACATCTCTTCAGGTCCTACTTGATTTGCTACTCCTCCCTTGGTCTATAGTTGACGACTTGGGACTGATCATTCTTCTTCACCATCTGTTCCTAGTCTTAAGGTTGCTACTCCACAAATTGTGTATATGAGGAGGGGTAAGGATGCTGAAATTACAAGATCTACTGACTCTCCTCTTCTTCCTGACACAGGTATACCTTCTAGTACATCCAATGTTTTGGTGACTAACTTGACTGGAACAACTCTAGTAAGTTACTGATGCAAAGCATCTCCAGGAGTTTGATAACTTATTTTCATCTTCTTCTAGTTCATTAGATGTTGATCAAATTGAGGAAGATTATCATAAGAAAAAGGAACACTCGTATGGTATTGTTTATGAGAGAAGGAGGAAGAAGAAGAACAAGGAGAAGCATGGCGTGGTTGATAGAGAAAAGCAAGTTACTAATTAGAGTTTATTCACGGAGTCGACTTTTAGTATTATGCAATTACGTTGGTTTTTACTTGTTTAGTTGTTTTCTTATTAATTTTCCTAACTAAATTCAAAATCCTATAGTTATTTGAGTCTTATTTATGTGGGGTATATATAAGTTATGGAGTTATTTTATTTTCCTAGTTGTGTTGGGATTAGTCGATACATATATATATATATGTAAGACTACGGCCAGTTAGAGACAGATTTTGACTATTGGAATGGAGTACAAGTTTAACCCTATGACTGCCCTCTTCTTCTTACCTTATTCTCTTCTTGCTCAACCCTTTCTCTATTCTCCTTATTTCTGTTTATAACCTGATTATAGAACACATCATTAACAAGGCTTAGGATCTGAAACCAGAACCTATCCTATGCTTGTTTGTTGCAGATTTCTATTGCTTGTTAGGACCCAACCCTATACAAGATAAGGAATTTGTATTGCTATTGACGTTTACCTTCATCAGTTACAAGGCTGCTCAAGACTCATACAGGTTGGAAACAAACCATGGATGATGAGTGTACAGCTCTTCAAAGGAATCTAACTTGGCAGCTAGTTGAACTTCCTGAAGGCAAGAATGTGGTGGGTTGTAAGTGGATTATACTGTCAAACTTAAATCTAATGGTTCATTTGATAGATATAAAGCAAGATTAGTTGCTAAGGGCTTCAACCAGACACATGGGGTTGACTATACAGACACCTCACCTGTTGCTAAGTTGAACTCTGTCAGAATTATTATCTCCTTGGCTGCCAACTTCAATTGGTCACTTCATCAGCGAGATGTCACCAATGCTTTTCTACATTTGTAAGAGGAGGTTTACATGGAGCAATAACCTGGGTTTGTTGCTGAGGAGGAGACCACAAAAGTATGCAAACTTCGAAAAGCTATCTATGGTCTTAAACAATCCCCTCGTTCGTGGTTTCACAAGTTTAGCACTCTATTGTTAGAATTTGGCTATAAATGGTGTGTCTCAGATTACTCTGTATTTGTCAAACATTCTGACAAGCATTGTATCATCTCAGTGGTTTATGAGGATGACGTAGTCATTTTGGGCAATGAGTCCATTGACATTCAGGATACTAAGGAATGCTTAAAGTATAGACAACATTCTAAAGACCTAGGTCCACTACATTACCTCCTTGGGATTGAAGTGCTAAGAAATTATTAGGGCATATTTTTGAGTCAGAAGAAGTATGCACTTGATATGCTGGAAGAAACAGGGATGATGAATGCAAAGCCAGCTAATTCCCCACTTGAAACTGGCACTAAGCTTCAGCCACATGAGGGAGAACTGCTAGAAGATGCAAATATAGAAGGCTAGTTGGTGAATTGATTTACTAGCCGTAACAAGACCTGACCTCTCCTTTGCATGCAGCTTGATTGGCCAGTTTATTCAGAAACAAAGAATCCCTCATTGGAATACTGCCTTAAGAATACTATGATGTGTCAAAGGTCACATAGGTAAAGGGTTGGTGTATATACTAAGAACAAGATGGAAAGAGCACTTGAAGTTCAAGATTTTGTCGATGCTGATTGGGCCGGGTCTCTGTTTGCTAGAAGCTCTACATCTGGATATTCAATTAAGCTTGGGGGAATCTAATCGTATGGAAAAGTAAGAAACAAAGTGTTGTTGCTAGGTCCTCAGCTGAAGCAGAGTATAGAGCCATTGCCAAAGCTACCACTGAATTATTTTGGGTGTAAACACTACTTGAGGAGTTGGGAGTGTCTATTTTAGGTTCAATGAAGCTTTGGTGTGATAATAGAGCTGCAATATGTATTGCAAATAATCCAGTCATTCATGAAAGAACCAAACACTTGAATTAGATTGCCATTATAATCGTGACAAGGTAAAGGAGAAAACTATAATCCAGTCATTCATGAAAGAACCAAACACTTGAATTAGATTGCCATTATAATCGTGACAAGGTGAAGGAGAAAACTATCTCCTTGGAGCTTGTTACTTCAGAAACACAAGGAGCAGACATATTGACAAAGGCATTATTTGCAGCTCGACATCAAAAGTTAAAATCCAAGCAATGTTTGGCTGATGTTCCCCCATAGCTTGAGGGGGATTGGTAGATTTTATTAGATTGTATACATCTGTGTATTAGATGGATAGATCTAATTTGTTGTAAATCTGTTAGTTATCTATCATACAGCTGTACATTAGGAGTGTATAAGCAGTTAGTTGTAGGACATGTGGGATTTTGGTGGTTCAATCCTTCATATCATGCTATGGTAGTAACTATCTTAGATCTATAAATAATGAAGAAATGATCATGGTGTACTCACCTTGGAGACACCTGATATTATTTGAAGAGTATCATTAACTTGAATGTAACAATACTTAAAATAATGCACAGTCTAAATAACTGATTTCACATGGATTGGAATTAGGTGTTGTAAATCACCATGATGATTAACTTTTTTAAATAGTTTTGAAAATTTTGGTTTCTATTTCTCCTTGTGAGTTTCAATGAAATTTTACCTTATCAAAAAAAGCAAAAAAACACATTTTTTAGATAGCTTGTTGGCTGGAAATCTATGACAAGCAATATACAGTTGGAGTTAACTGTTTACAGTACTAGGGAAGTTTTAGGCACACAATTAGACAATTACCAATTGGATATCAGTGGGTCAGGTTCAGTGTGGATTTTACTGTGCTTGACCTGATTTTCTTGAGTCCAATTAACACTTTTTTTGTAGCCCGACAAATTGTATTTTACCAAGACTTGCTGATAATCGAAGCCAGACCAATTCAACATTGGCTGATTGCACAGAGTCCCGTAAACCAAACTAAAATAATTTGCAAATTTGCATGAAAAAACAAATATATGCATGCTAATCCACATCATTTTCATAAATAGATATCCAGATAATCTGCATATTTCCTCATGCATAGTGATTCACAAGATTATGGCAGTTCTTCAATTTCTGGCTGCTGTATTACTACTTACCATCTTCCTTTCTTCTTTTGTCATCCTTTCATTATTCTGGGGCATTGTTATGTTTGGTTTTTTGCTGCTTCCATTTTCTAGAAGATAAAAATGTTATAACAACATTATTGTTTAACATTTGACTATTAGCTTTCTTCTTTTGATAGCTTGAAACAGACTACTGAGAAATATTAACTCAAGGTTTTGCGGATTTTTTCTTTTTCTTTTTTAACTTTAGCTGGATATGTTTTGTTCAGTTGGCATGGAAGAGAAAAGTTTGGAAAAAGATCAGTGGAAAACCATTCGTACTCATCCACTATTTTTTGGTATTGCACTTGGGTTGTTAGCTGAAGTAATTAATTCAAGGTAATTCTTAACTAAATGGTGCATGGCAATGGCCTTTGGATCTACTGTTGTTTTTATTTTAACAATAATTTATTATTGTAACAAATCCAATTATTTCCTCTAAATTTTTAATCTTGTGAAATGTCTGCCCGAAATGTAGAAAATGATCTAAGCTGTAGTGGTTTGAATATGTTCAATGCATAATTGATTGTCTTATTAATTGAACAATCATTCAATATGCATTCATCTAATTGCTGTCAACAGACTCTTCACCACCGTCCGAGACTCTTTGGGCTTAACATATGATGTTTCCTTTGAGTTAAGCCTTTTTGATAGGCTCAGTTTTGGGTGGTATGTCATCTCTGTTACTTCACAACCAGGCAAGGTAAACTTCAGGTTTTTGGCAGTTTCACGTGCTTTCATTTGTCCTAGAAAATTTGATGTTACCTGCTCATTGTGCATATTGTTCATTTTAGGTTCATAAAGCTGTAGATGCTTGCAAAAATGTTCTTAGAGGCTTTCAAGAAAGCAAGATTACCGAAAGAGAGCTGGATCGTGTAAGTTTCTCGTTATTTATGTTCTCCAAGGTTTTAAGAAAATGGATTGTAATTTGTTACCATGTCACCAGATTAAAGTTTATGCTTTTATGTCCCTATCCAGTGAATCCTTTTGAAGGACATGCTTTGAAATCATATTATGCTTTTGGTTTTCTACAGTTTTATCATTATTGTAGAGTATGTAGCCTTAAAATCTCGCAGTATGGTAGTCTATGGGAGATTAAAATTTTTGTTAATGTTGCTGAGGTATCATATTTCCATTCAGGCAAAGAAAACCTTACTAATGAGGCATGAAGCTGATTCAAAATCTAACGTCTATTGGCTTGGACTATTGGCTCACTTGCAGTCCTCTTCTGTTCCAAGAAAGGTGATTTAATTTTATTAGCAGATTATAATCTGTTTCTTTGTGGGTGCTTTTTTGATCAGGGAGGAAGGGGCAAGAAAAGGATGATTTCTGCAGAATTGAGAACTATATAAGCAAACACTATTTTGTTATGATATTAATCAAATTATTTTTCATAATTAAATTAGAGGACAACCTATATTTTTAAGAATATTTTCAAACGATATTCCTTTTTCTTTTTCTTTTCTATTTTGAAGACATCTCATACTTAATTTCAAGGAAATATGGAAAAGACTTGCTAAAGTTCAGTGGGAGTAATTAAAAGCAACTTGATACTCTATATGTGTTAAGTCATCTGGTGAATCCTACTTAATGTTGTGTTTTCTTGTTGATAATAATGGGTGGAATACTTATGCATAAGTTTTGTACGTCTTTTGGAGGTTAACAACTTTATTAGTAGATGATTTGTTACCTCTCTAACTATATTTTTATAATTTTCTGCTCAGGATATTTCATGTATTAAAGATCTAACTTCATTATACGAAGCTGCTACAATTGAAGATGTGCATCTTGCATATGAACATCTTAAGGTGGATGAAGAATCTTTATTTGCTTGTGTTGGAGTAGCTGGAAGCCAGGCAGGCGAAGATATCAATGGTAAATGTTACCAAATTACGAAAAATTTAATTGTTGTCTCCTGTTTTGAATATTATTTGGTTGGTTGAAACATGCATTTAACTATTTACAGTTTCCACAACTATCTAGTGAAAGCACCAATCTTTTCAGCTTGTTGTTTATAAGGTTAAGCTACCTTCAATATTTTGCTACCTTTGCATTTATTTCAACTACAGTAATGATGGATATGAGCAGTAAAACTTTGATAGACTGTTAAATGTGATGTGCTCCTCGAAGAGGATGGAAGCAACAGGGAACATGATGCAAACTAAAAGGCTTCACACAGATTTTTGTTCTCTATAATCTTGCTCAAAATCAAAGAAGATGAGCAAGGAGTGGCACAAAGCAAAGGAAAATATTCTTGTATTCAATGATGATAGATATGGTAAATAGCCTACAATGCTTGTATTTATAGAAGAATAAATAATAATCCTGTGTGAACTAGAAAAATAACTAAAACTTCAACTTGTATAAGAAACAACTAATTATGACTCAAATAAGAATCCAAATATATATTGAGTCTAACTTATTGTAAGACTCAAACACTAGTTTAACTAGAAATTTTAAAATTAGACACTTCAAATATAACTAGGAACTATAATAATATTAAGAATTGTTCATCATGAGAACACCTGCAAGTCCAAAGGGATGGCAAGCAGATTGTTCTCTGCAGGTGGTAAAAGCCAAGGTTGGAGAAGAGTTCACCTGTGAATGTTTTGTGATGTACTCCATAGGAATGGATAGGAACCTTAGAACTATTACACAAAAGCAATGTGATGATGACGGTCGCAGCTTACGGCAGCTATAGAAGGAGCCAAAAGTTGTTCTATTCAATTGATTCTGTGGCTTTTGACACATGATCAAGTATAGGAAAGACTAATTGTAGCATGTCTAATTGTACTAGAAAACATGCTGAAAATAAATTAATAGACTTATCAAGCTAGCAGGGATTAATATTCTGATGAGAAAGTTTTTACATGGTAAACTTAATTATAACTAATGCTAATTTAATTTCTTAAGCCTGAACTTTTTACTCCTCGTAGAAAAAACTTAAAAGAGTTTTCAAGTTGCCTCAGGTAGCTTTTTTCTTTGTTCTTTAAGTTGCCCATGCAGTGAAGGTGGAACCAGCTTGTCCCCTATGGGTGCTCTGATCAAAATGGTGTAATAGAGAGAGTAGTTGTTTGTATTGATAATAATACCATAAAAATTGGGATAGTCATTGATTTGCTTTGGACAGTGCAAAGGATAACCCTGAGTGCTATTGTGAATAGGGATCACACATATGTTTGCAATTAACTGAAGTGAGGAAGAGGATGACTGAACGGGGAATGGATGGTGGCAATCATGGGAATTTGAAGAGTGATTTTAACTTCGACATGGTCTACGATCAAATGAAGTGGCACACAGGAATCCATATCCCATGGATGATGTTTATTATATAAATAGAAGGGGTCAAGAATAATAGATTTGCTAGAAGGCAGGGGTTACCATCTCAAATCAGGAGACCACTTTGGATGGTTTGAATACTAGATATGTTGGAGACATGAGAAATCTTTAGTTGTTATTTTTGTTTTTCTTGTTAGCTGTATTTAGATCACTTTGGAAATCCACTGTAGTTGTATCCTGTACTGAGAAGGGAATCATGGCCTCACACTGTGCATGTCAGAATCTCTCTACCTACTACAGAGACTATGATTACTTGTTGTTTGGAGAGTACTATCAAGCTGCAGTGTGGGATGGCTGGTATTCTGATGTAACGATGTTTAACTTGTCTACTTTTATCCTTCACGCTAGTAAGATCAATTATCAAATATGAATGGACAGTTGGAAACCGACCAAGATTTTAATCCTATGTCATTGCTACTTATGCTTGACACTCTTGGTTTCTAATATGAATCGACTTCCAATAGTATGGTTGTGTAGCATTTTGCTTTCTAATATGAATCGACTTCCAATAGTATGGTTGTGTAGCATTTGAATTTCTTTCTTTTCTTTTTAATGTTTACAACAACATTTGTTGCTGCACAGTGCCATTGGAAGAAGAACAAGAAGAATTAGCAGGTGGCCCTCATGGAGCAATTCCTATAGGGCGGGGGCTATCAACCATGACACGTCCAACATCTTGAGCTTTCTGCAGTACAATTTGGTGAAAATGCCAGCAGGTATGCCTTATAAATTATAAATAATATTAAAACTAATAAAAATTGATGATACTGGTGAAACGGGTGAGCCAGGACCATTAAGGGGATTAGGTAGCTGTTGGAGGGCATTTGAATTTGCTGGTTTATTTATACTCTTAGCGATCGGGCATTATGAATTCATATAAATTGAGTAAAATTTATTGCTAATGCCATTTAGACAGATCAGAGCACAATTAGGAAAGAAAATTAGAAAGCCAAGAAAGAAGCTAATTGATCTTATGCACACAAGAACATCTAAAATGAAAAATAATTAAAGCTGTGCAATCAGAAAATGACTGCTGCACCTTTTCAATAGGATGGGCTTCCTGGGGTTGATTCTTATAATGCTTCTAATTGGATGCCGTCTTTGATGTTAATTCTGGAACTTTACTTGGAATAAGTAACCTCCTCTGAAGGATGTAATGAATATAACATCAACTGAGAAAGGCTCCTTCATCCTTTGAAAAAAAATTCAAATGAAGACTTCCAAGTTCAAGTGAAAGCTTGTCGCTTGTCTTCTGCAGAAGCATTGAATTGTATGAACCTGTAATTTGATTTCTTCTTTTTTAGATCGTCAACTAAGTGATGCCAATGATAGTAGCCAAACGCTAACAGGAATTTTTTAGGGAGTTAAGATAACCTGTGTGACTGTGATTTGAGCTCTTGCTAGCAAATGCCGAAGTGGAGATTGTATGATGCATGAGGATTGAGGGGCTAGGTAAGAATTATCGCTTTAGTTAGTACATGTCAGTATTAAAAAAAATTTCTGATGATATATCAAGTAAAATGTGTTAATTGATAAATGCATTCTTACATTGTGCTTTAAAAAGACTTTGAAGCGAGATCATCTCATTTGAAATAGATATTGCGTTTAACCTTTTTTGTGGATTTATTGGTTTCAGGTTTTTGAGCTGTATTATTTATAATTAGCCAGCATTATCGTCGTAAAATGAAGCTTAAAGGGATTCAAAGACGTATTGGCAAGATGACATCTTTCTCTATATTATTATTATTATTTTTATTAATTCAATAAATGAGCTGCTCACACAGTGTAATCATTCATGTCATAAATTATATTGTCTTCAAGGTGAACAAAATAAGTTCCCCTTTTATGTAGTTCTTCACGTGTATTAACTCTAATACTGTAGAAATCCACGAAGAAAAGCTATTTTCTTGTGTGCTTGCCCTAGCTTAGTGAGTAATATTTGCGCTTTATATGATGCAGGATCGTGTCTGATTTGGTGCACAATTAATAGAATTAGTCCATTTTTTATATGTTTATTTCACGTCTTTTCGGGTGCTGAGGAAACTTAGTAGAGATGTCAAGATTTTTCGGAAATAAAATAATATTTTCACTAATCCAAATCCCAATATGACCTGGTATATGTTCCTTCTCACTATATATGTAAGGTCAAGTTTTCTAACACTTGAATTTATTAAAAATTTGATAAAAATTATATATAAGACTAAAATAAGAATTATATAAGTAGGCCCTAGGCCCAGAGGCAATGAAGAGTGGAGCTAAGTTTGAAAACAATAAAAGGGTTCTCACATAAAACAACCACTTAGCATCGTACGATCTGAAAATCAAAACATGATGGAGTAGAATGATAAAACTGAGAAAAGTCTTAATAAATATGAAGTCGAAGTTCCAAGTGTGTTGTCTTCTCGTTTACGACAAGTTTAGACTCTAAAATTTATATTAGAACCAATAATTTTATATGATATATAATTGTAGTGTGTGCTTGTATCAATAATAACATCTTAAATCAAAAAGTGATATGTAATCAAACAAATATTTAACACACATCGAGGAACAAACAAGTAATAAATAAATAGAAGTTAAATAAATAAAAAATAATAACTACACAACTAAACTCAAATTGATAATAAATAATCAATTAAACATATATGAACATAAATAGACAAATAAATAAATAAATAATAATAAATGAATAAATAAGTCAATAAATAATAACAAATCATGAATAATAATGATTATTTTAGTTGAGAAGTGCACCCCATCTCAGATTGCCCTGTCCAAACGAACCATGTATTTACAGACGTTAACTATGGCTAACCTATGTGCCAACCCTCACAGCTCTACCCAAGCCAACGTTGTTGACACTGTCGAGGAAATCCCGAAGCCTAAGTAATAAGAAGAGAAAAAGGAGGTCATGGATAAGGAAGGATGATCTTCGATATATAGTTGGGTTTTTATGATGATTTGCAGAACCTAATTGTGGAAGCTAATAAATAAGGATAATCTTCGATATATACAAAGCTCAATTATAAAGAGGGGCGGCTGAAATAAACAGAGAAAAATAAACAAGGAGAGGATGGAAGAATTATTTCCCTTGTCCGAGATGAATATGCTGCCATCTTTTGTTGTCATTGCATGAAAGATGGTGGTGTCCAAGCAGTCTTCTGCTGCTGTCAAACACTCGCCGATGCATCATCTTCACCTAAAGTTCGTCTTATCGGCTGCCCTGGAAGCTTGTTGCCAGAGGCCTTGCTGTCGTTGCTGTCCGGTCAAGCCTTTGTCGTTGAGCCACCAGGGACAACCGTTGCTGCCACTTTGAAGTGCTGCTATTGACAATCTTTAGCCACCACGCTGTTGCTGCATGTTGTAGGGAGAGGAGTCGGACTGCAGTGCACGTCGGCAAACGAGGAGTACTTTCGCCAAGGTGTTGCGCCACCGTGCTGGTCGCCGCCTCAACGAGGATGAAGCCCAAACAATTGACATTTTTAGGATTTTAACATACAAAATTTTAAAACTCCATGTTTTGTATTTTAATAAGGGAAATCAATAAAGGATAAAAGATAAATGACAGTGGAAACTTTCCAATAAAAGAAAAACTACAATTAAATATATAAGAAAACTACTCAATTACAAACCATAGACTGTTGGCCTTGTCGAAGAACCCAAAGAACGAACAATTTTTTTTTGTTTCTCCCACTTGTTTCTCCCACGTGCACCATCAATGATGACCCTGTGCTATATCTACAACCTCTAATTAGAACACACTCTCAATTTCCAATTAAGAATATATTCAACCTGTGGAATACATTCAACCTCTAATTACACTTACCTCTAACTGAAACACATAAGAATACACCCACCTCTAATTAGAAAAAATACTCTAACTAACCAAAGAGCTGAGAACTAACTCTAATTAGGTGACACATATCTTGTGAGAAGAAGCTCTCCCTCCTCTAAGAGAGACATATATCTTATAAGAATCAAATAAATAACACACTCTTTAGTTGTATTTCAATTATCAAACATGTACCACTACATATTTATAGGTAATGAATGCAAAATATTATATACGAGATACGACTAACCTCTTGAATAAAAAGAACCAAATATCAAATACTCTTCGTCTTTTATAATTTTACTCAAATTTCTCGTACCTCTTAAATTAACTTCGTGTCTTGATGTAGTTGTATTTTTCTCATATTCATCTAATGATAGAAGGATTCTAATAGACATGATGTGAGCGTAGGATGGTATCTTCCCGTGAGACTTTCGGCCAACTGCTGCTGCCTTCGTCCATGGGATTGCCATCAACACGCTCTCCTCCGACTCCTCTACAGTTTTGATTAATCACCCACCTCCAACTGGCCACGCCATTGCCGGGCATCAGTGCATCACCGCCAACACACAAATTTTTCCAACCAGATTCCGGCCGGTCCGCTAGACTTCCCAGTCACCTCACCATGATCAACATCTTCTCTCCTCGGCGTGAGGATCAGTTTTGTGTGACCTGCAAGGTATCTTAAGATAGTCACCGTCACCGTCACCGAAAAAAACGGTAGTCGCCGGTGAGAAGGAAGAAAGTCGTGGCACATGGTGCACCATGTGAACGCTGGCGCGCCGAATTTCTTCCCAACCCTTGCGTGCGTCATCAAGTTTAAGTTAGTTATTTTTCCCGAATGGACACCTTCACTGTTTTTCAGGAACAGAGCATCACATTAGTTAGTGTTGCTTGGAGCTTGTTTAAAACAATAAAATAATTTCATTCACTTATCAGTTGTATTCAATTGTGCTTAATTCAATAAAATAATTAAGTTCATGTTTATTGCCTTGTCGTTGAGCGACACAAAAATTTCCTCGTATGTTCTTTCGCTTTGTTGATAGGTCGTATGTTATATTTGTGAGTAGACTCGTATTAATATAAAAGTTATCATCCAAAATCCAAAACCCCCGCGAGCACAACTAATAATATGAACAACAGCTATACAAATATGCAGCTCACACAAATAAATGATGGCATGCGTGAGTAAATAAATAATTAATTAATTAATCAATAAACATGAATAAGAATGATAATAATAAGTAAATGCATCCTCAAACAATAGTGAATAATCATATAAATATGCATCATATACAATCAACAAATAGATGACAGGAAAATCAATAATGAATAAATAAATGAAAGTGTAAAAGAAAAAATAAATAAAAGCATAAAAACATTGACACATTGAAAAATGTAAGAAGTGCAAAATACATCTAAACTAATATAGAAAGTCTCAAAATACTTGAAAGAGTTAAAAAATGGGTAGCGAGTTAGCTGGGGAATTGGGCTGAGTTAGTCTGAGTTAACTCGCACATGAGTTGGGTTGGATGGGTCAGGTGGGTTACGAATAGAGATACGGGCACATATAGGCGTTGACAGACAATGGTGCACTCCAGTTAGGTAGTACGAAACTAGCCGGCGTACTGTCGCTAAAAAATGACAATGACAATGGCGGCAAGCTAGTGGTGTTTGCCTGTGGGTATTGACAGAGGACGATAAGGCGGTGGTTGACAAAGTCTAGCCACCGTAGACCAGCCAAAAAAGTTACGAAGTGGAGGGATGGTCGCCGGGAAGGAAAGGGTCGCCAGCGACGATCGCAGCCTTGACAAAGGCCGACATCGGTCTCGAAAGCTCGGTCATGAAGGGAACTATCTCAGTGGTCGGCCTTGCGGCGCTGGAAAGCCCCGAAAAGTGCTGGTGCCGAAGCTGGTGGAGACTACAATGGTGTTGGTGCCAAAGCTGGGTATGGGTTGATGGCGAGCTGTGAAGTGTTCATGATGGCAATGGTCCGATGGCCGGAGGCTGGCCAGAGACTCAATGGTAGTAGCCTAAAATAGCGGCATTGCTAGGGCTAAGATCCTCCAAAATAGTGGGAAAAATTAGGAAAGTGGGAGGAGAAGCTAGGGCTGACGGCACCGTCCCTTCATCTTCTCATGGCGCAAGGGTAGTTCGAGTGGAAATTATAATTTCAAAACTCGACACTCGGACATGACAAGATAGTTATGGAGTGGTGTCGTCGACTTGTCACAAAAGAGGCATGCAAGTAAAAATTGAAGATATGTAATTTATATTAAAATTGAATGTAGCAAAAAATAAAATAGTGCACATTTAGAGATGACTAAAAAAATCTTTAATTTGAATAATTACTAATTAGTAGTCAGTTTACCAACAAAATTGAATGTTCTCATTCTCCGGTCCGAGTCCTTTTCACCCGTCTATGTCTACCTGTGTCCAGCTATCCAAACCAACCCAACCGACCTAGCCCACCAATTTATCTAAGCTAAACCGAGTTAACCTGGCCAATCTAATAAGGTTTGGTGAGTTTACCCGGTTCAGCTCATTTTCGATTGTTTTCAGTAGTTCGAGAACCCCTACATTAGTTTAGATGCATGTTCACATTATCTAGCATATTTTGATGTGAAGATTGATTTTATTTATTTATTTATTTATTCATTATTGTTTATTCTTTTTATTTAGATGTTTGCCATATATGATGAGTGCTTATGTGATGATTTATTATTTTTATTAATATATTTACTTATTAATATTAATTTTATTTATGTTTATTAAATTGTATATATTTATTTATTTATTTACTTATCTATTTGTTCATTGCATGTATGTTATTATTTATTTGTATTTAATTGTGTGTTTTGAATTAATATGATGACTATGATATTATTATTATTCATGATTGATTAAAATTAGCTATTTAGTTATTTATTAAATGATTATGTATTTATTTATTTATTTATATATTTACTAATATATGTATATGTTATATTTACTCGTGCTTAACTGTGTATTTATATAGTATATGTCATTATTATTTTATGATTAGAGAATTGATTATTTTCATGTATTTATTATTTATCTATTTATTCATGAGTGTATATATTTATTTATTTATTATTTGTTATTAGTTATTAGTTATTTTCTTTATTATGTCAGGATTTACATGCAACATTTTTAGTTATATGTTTGTTTAGTAGTCTTATTTATTATAATGTATTGATGATGTGAGCACGTACCACGAACATGTATCATATAGAGATGTTAGTATTTTACTTAGCAGTAGGCTTTGATGTAGGTTTGAGAGTTCGAGCTCGCCGTAGACGAGACGTCACTTTTGGAGCTTAGACCACAGGTTGAGAGTTCGAGCTCGCCGTAGACGAGACGTCACTTTTGGAACTTGGACCACATGTCCTTTGGTACTCTTTTCATTTTTTATCATTATACTCTATTGCTGACTTGATTTTTGGATCATGGGACGTGTTTTCCAGATCGTGGGACGTGTTAAGTAGTTATTTTATTGGACACCACTTAACACGGGTCATTTAGACGTATTTTACTTCTGTGATTACGAAGATAAGACCCATCGAGTCTAATTTTAAAAACAAGATCCACCGCAAGTTACCTTCAGGCCTATATATAATTTTCTCGAGTTTTTTAGTGAGATGTGAGATAGGAGAAAATTGATAACTGCCTCTTGAGATAGGGTGCATGTTTGTTAAAGCGGGCTCTGGATTTGGTGAGTGTGTGTTTAATTCCCGAAGGATCTTGATAACTCTACCTTTGAGTTCCTCAAATTTGGGTTTACGGGTACTGTAATACAGTGCATGTCTAGACTTGTGGTTTCAAAGGGTAATGAAAGCTTATGCCTGAGAGTACTCATCCTCTGTATTCAGGGTCATGAGTGATATGAAGGATGTAGATGGCTGAAAGAAAAGAAAATGATGAAGCATGAGATGAAATAGAAAGGGAACGCTATCGCGCGAGGTCGATAACTCCTAATTAACGCCCTTATGAGAGATTCTGTGAAGGAGTATACTCATGTGCCAGTTTGACTATTCGTTATTTATGACTAATAACACTCGTTACTAACGTTTTTCATATATATATATATATATAGTTTCATGATTCTGAGTCAATTTTGGTGGGAGGACAGATAAACGTTGCACACATTTGAACTAGCGCAATTATTGTCTTTCACACTTTTACTTATATTTGATATGTTTTTTGACACGTATTTAACGATGTCTTCCATTCTCTTGACATTAAGTGGGTTACTTCGATCTATATTATTAATCGAGTACTGTAGTCTAGCTCCTTTAGACATGACTCTACTCAATCACGATATTTCCGATCCAATTCCTAGGTAAACCAAAATTTTGGTGTTATATATAAACTTTATTATATGAAACCCACTAAAAAATGTTCAAATTAGAGGTGTAGCTCGTATAAGCTCGTATATCAGATGAAGTTCACCTTAATTTTTCCTTTTTTTCAAACCATCATATCATAAGAGTGAGAATTGAAATAACTTTTCTTATTTGGAAAAAGGGAAAGGAAAAGAGACGAGGAGAACAAAAAAAATAGTAAGACTAAAGTCTTAATTGGCGGGCATCTTAACAAGGATTACTGCTAAGGATAGAAAAATATTTCTCAAATTAACTCTATATTCTATAGGTAATTAATAATTAAATTCAACACGTCCACAAGTTAATTTAAAATTTTTGATAGAACAAATTACAATTGCCCATCATAAATTTGCATAGTTAGTACTTGGGAAGCAATTGAGGCAAAAACAAATTACTGGATGCCAAAATACAGTTTGATAACAGATATGCTTTTTTATGACGCAAAACAAAATGGTAAAATGTCTGGCAAGATCCATAAACACATGTATGTTAATAGTACTAATGAAAAATAAACTTTATCTAAAGTTTATTTTTAAATCAATGTAAGAGAATAAGAAAAATTAAAAAGTGCAATTTTAATTTTTCATAGAAACATATTTTTTATAAGGTGATAAAATTAGGATATATAATAAGAAAACAATTGTTTCCCAATGTCAAAGTAAAATTCAAAAATCAATATCATAAAGTGGAAAAAGAGATCCATTTTTTGGATAATTTTTTTTCTATTTTTTATATTTTTTATAGAATTGAGCCATAAATTTTTTAAAAGTTTTTTCTATTTTTTTATTTTATTTTTTCAGAAAGTTTGAAGCAGTCATTAACACATTGAAGGTGATTATTTTACAAGGATGGACTTGTCTCAACCCTTTACAAACAAAATGATGAAAGTTTAAATTCTTTACAATTACGAACTAATCACGACTACGAACTGAGTGCAAGAATAACAAGAGCTCGGTGAAAAAATGAAAAAAGAAGTAAATACATCACCCACCTGAGTCATATAAATGGCTACTAAATGCTTATTTTTATTAACTTTAATAATTTTTACCAACTGTAATCAATAAATATATTTGAAATAGATAAAAAAGAATAATTATATATAAAATTTTCGTACAAATGCCACAAAGTAATTGATTTTAAGTTAAATTTACGAAATCTAAAAAAATATGTGTGCTAATATATTTTAAAAGAGTAATAAATTTTTAAACAATACTATTTAAAACCGAATGAACCGAAAATAATCCACAATGTTTAATTTCATATTCATTAGATTCATAACAAGAATTGACGCAAATATTTTACAATAAAAAATCATGATATTCGTCCTCAAACAAAATAGTCATGCTCTAATTATAACCAACAAGATACAAAGAAAAAAAACAAAACTCAAAAATTAGTATGTACATTAATCAAAATAAAAATAGATGTAATGCCAAAAAGATTTATTACAATTTTGATAACGAGTATTTCAATGAATCAATGCTATTAAGACCAAGTAAGTAATTAAGAATTCAAGCACTATATGAATCTGCCACTTGAAGCAAACATGATTGAATGAATAACACTGCCATTTGAAGCAGTTCCCAGCACTATATCAAACTGTTTGCTCAGTAGTTTTAAGTTTTGGCTTCAAATCACTAAAAAAACCCCACAACTTGTGAATCAGATTGTCCGGCAGCCAACTGTTATTGGAAAGGATTAATCTTGTTCATTCGTGTGATATGTTGGTTCATATTAAAAGTTGTAAATAGAAGAAAAAAAAATCACTTTGTAAGTGGAAACTAAAGATATTCTTTTGCATACACATTTACTCACGAAAAACTCTACACTTTATTTCTAAAATTTAAACCCTCCACCAGCTCACATTTATACATCCTCTTTGTCCACCCTTTTATTTAAAATGAGCGACTCTACCCTTTTGTTCCTTAACTGTGCTAATTGTGAACTATGGGGCAGTAGAATGCATGTAAATTTTTAAAATTTTTAGTTTTGAATATGAAGCACATACTTTATCAAAAAAAAAAATGAAGCACACATGGATGCAATTTTTTTTGGGAAAAAGAATGCAGTTTTTTTTATTTTGATAAGATTTTTTCTTTTTTCAACGTGTCATATGATATGAGTGATAATTGAGATATTTTTTAAAGGAAAAAAAGAAGGAAAAGAGATAAAGGAGGACCGAAAACAAAAAGATAAAAATCTTTAAAAAATATAATAATGATGATTAGTCTGACCAAAACACGTTAAAAAAACTTATGTGAGGACAAAATATTATCTTTAATACAAAAAAAGTCCAAGACATATATTGTAAACACAAGAAATAATATCACAAACAAGCACACAAGTTTTTGTATGTTTATTTTAAGACATTTGTTAATTTCTTTGTTTCTATACCATATCTCTACTATATACAATAGCAGGATAATTTTCTTCGTTCTTGTCGCATTTCAATCTTTTTTCTAATAGGTGGTTAATCTCCAATTCTCTAATTAATCATTTCACCTCTCTGAGTTTTTAACTCATTTTTTAATAATCTCTCATATTTCAAACTCTCCAACCCACCTCCTAATCATCCAAAATTCTTCACTTTCACCTTTTACTCACCTTAATCAATATTTTTACTTTTAATTGTTTGAAACAAACATTTTAAACTAATTATACATTAATATTTAGTATTTAATTTTAAAAGTTCTTCGTATAATTTTTATTTTTGATTATTTCAAATTGATTTCAATGAGCAAGATATTTTTAAATATGGAAAAATTATGTTTAAAATTAAATATTTACTAATATTTGTATTCCAAATAACTTTATAATTATTCATATATTATCAATTAAATTAAAATATATTACATATTAAAAATATTAAAAAATTAATGTACAACTTTAATTAATTACATAATATTAATTATAATTTTAGTGATTAAAAATTGGGGCCACTTGGAAGTCTAAATCTTTTTGGTGTAAGACAATTTATATTGGCCTTTAATATAAATATCATCGTTGACCTTATTAGGAATTTTCAACTAAGAATTTTAGAGGTTTTTATTAAAATTTTAAATTATAAAAAAGAAATTTTTTTAATGTTTTTTAATATTATATATTTTATTTTATTTTTAATAAAATTTTAAAAAGTTTGACGGACATGTCCCATGCAATTGTCTGGGTCTAAGCTAGTAGATATATAAATTGTGAATATTATATTATGTAAAGTGGTCCTCCTTTTTAGGGGTGTTAATTGAGCGAGTAAGCTCATTAATATTTGGCGTTAGACTCGACCTGACACGACTCGAAACTCAATATTAAATGCTCGAGCTCAAACTAGAATCCTATGAGCCCGAGCTTGAGCAAGGTCGTGTTCGAGCTCTGGGCTCGACCCGGTTATAACTCGAAATCAGACTTGAAATTGACTCGTAGCTTGACTCGAAATGGACTCGATAAAATAATATATAATATCACTTATGTTCTACTCAAAAATACGAATAAAATCATAAATAAATATTATTATTAACTATGTATAAATGATGGTCGTGTGGGAGTATTTTATTTTTATTTTTTATTTTTTTATCAAATTTAGTCGTCTTCGTAATCGAACGATCTGACGTTAAAGTTTGAGAAAGAAATATTATTTGACCCGGCTAAGATAGTATGTGTATATATATATATATATTTAATTATAACTAATTGTATATATTTATATATAATATAATAATAAGGTGAGTGGGATAGGCTTAGATAGACAGAGCTATTTTAGCCCCGAGACTTGGGGTTGTGACTTTTAATTGAGTGGTTTTGAGCTCATGTACGAGTTAATTCGAGCTCGTCAAAACTAAACAGTATAACTATATTCGAGTTCGAGTCGAACACGAACACCATAAAAATGTTCAGGTTAATTTCGAGTATATATGTTAAAAACTTGTTCGATCTTCAAACGAACTTTGAACTATTCAAGCCGAGTTCGAACACAAATTGAACTCGACTTGCTCGCTCGTTTAACACCCCTAGTCCTTTCTCATTATTCCTGATAATATTAAATCAACCATCTCAGTTCAAAATTACAGTGTGTCAAAGATAATATTCTTGAAACCACAATAGAATAAGGGCATGGATGACTAATCCTCACATTAGCTCACAGCAAGGGTGGGTGCATATGAATTTTTAAAATTTTTGTGTGATTTTTGAAGGAAAATTTTATATAATTATTTATATGTGAGAAGATATATGCATTTTGTTTGTCGAAAACGATGTATGATATGATATGATCGAGAAGAGATAGTTTGGCAAAGGGATAAGGAGAGGGAAGGAAAGCCATGCCAGCCCTCTTCTCCTCGCCCAACCCTCTCACCCCCGCAACCCTTCCTCCCGACCTTACCTGTTCCTCCCTACCACCCCCTCCTCACATCTCCCTCCTCTCCACCCCCTTTGTTGTTGCCCGCCGCGTCCACCTCTTCCATTCTCATTCTCCCGGGGTGCCCAACAGTGTAAATCTTTCTTCTTTCTTTCTTTACTCTCTCTCTCTCTGCTTTTATTTTTGTTTGTTTCCTCACTTCCTGTAGCTGGTAGTGAATATGTAGAAGCTATGACTCAAAAGTGTTATTCTTTTCTTTTAAATCTTTTAGTTTGATGATATTGGTGACATTTCTTCATTTTACTTCTATAGCTGTATTTGATATATAAAAGCTATGACTCATAGTGTTGTTTTTTTTATAAAAAGAAAAAAACTTTTTAGGTACTAACTGCAAAGTTATCATAAATTGGTGTTGCCACTTAAGTTGGTGAAGCTTCATTCACTTGAGCAATTAAGCTCAAGTGTGTGAACTATGTCATATATGTTTACCAAGTAAGCTACTTTGAGAGAGGGATTGAATTGAAAGAAGCTATTGCTTCCACCTTTTTTATTCCCAGAGGGTACCCAACCATCTAAATCTTTCTCTACTTGTCTCTCTGCTTTTTAAAAAAAAATGATTTTCCAGTTGTTGTCGTTCCGACACACTTATTATAGCTGGTACTGAAAATATTGAAGCTACGACTCAGAGTCTTATTTTTATTTTTTAATCTTTTAGTTTGATGAAATTGGTAGCATTCTTCATTTTAGTTTGTTATTTTTTATACAAGTTAGAATTGCTTATCAAAATCTTAAAATGGTATGAAAGGTTGGCATTTGTTTAAAGGTATTGCAATTTATGTTGGTGTAGCTTTGATCACTTGTGCAATTAACCTGTGAGTGTGTGAACTGGATCTTGTATACGTACCAAGTAAACTACTTTGTCGGTGGTGTTGAATTGATTGAAGCTATGCTGAAAGTGTAACTTTCTTTTAGCTTAATGAAATTGGTGGCAGCTTTTTTCTACTTTCATTGATTTTGGTTATACAGGGTTTTAATACATTTTTTTTGATAGGACTCAAGTGAAGATACAGATGCAGTGTTTGATGATTTGTTGAGAAAGCATGGGAAGGTGGTATTCAAAAGAAATGATCGAAAATCTCTTACTGATGAGGCAGATGATGATGCTGAAAGCTTATCATGTAGCTGAATTCTACTCTTCCCTGTTCAATCAGCCCTTATTAGTTCTCGATTTTCCTTTATATAAGTATTTCCATTTGGGAATGATATTGATGGCAATGGTTGGGACATGTGCAACCTCACAACTTTGTCCTTGTGATGAACATCGTTTTAATGAACTAACGAATTGAAATCATGGTGTCCTGTCATATGTTCCTCATTCTTTTCATCCATGGCCTTAGAACTTTTTTATAACTTCCTAATTTTTTTCTACTCAAGGCTTGAAAATTTGATGCTTCTCATGATGATGCGATTTGTTGATTGGAATACCTCCGTGCTTAGTGGGCACCAATAATCACAATTTGTTCAAGTAAATGACAGGTTCTTTGCAAAGAATAAATGATATAACCAGTTTTCTTGGTATTGAAGCTACTTATTTTTATGTGAGTGTTCCCATTTATTAATATTCAGTGTATCACTGGAGCAGTTGCTGTTTCCTTGGCCAAGGTAGCGAGTGAAGTAAAGGCTGCAGATATTCGTGTGCTTTTTGTGAAGCCTCTTGTGTACTGGACTCGTTTTTTATCATTGCAACAGCTTTTTCTCGCCCTCAGATTGATGCTATGGGGTAAGGTTCTCAATATTTTAGTTATTTGTTATTTCTTTTTTCACTTGCTTTGATTCTATGTTAGATGAAGTAAGCATAGCTCACTCAGTTTATATATTGTTTGTCTGCAAGTTTATCAGCTGGTGAATATGGATATCGTGAGTTTGCTTTTTGAGTGTTTCATAGTATTAGACTTCTGGAATTCTTTTGTTTGCTATGAAACTTTTATTTTGAAAGAAAATGCTACGTATTAATGGTCTTAATGTGGCAATTAATTTTAACTTTGGCGTAAAGTTCAGTTAAAGATAGCTGATATCAGGATGAATCTAGCCATGGGACTGTTTATCATCATTCGCTGTTCACATGCACTCTAAAGAACTCTGTGTGTATTCTGTTCATTGAACATGCAAAACTTGATTAATTTGTTCCCAAATTTTGGAAATTTGAATTTATATATTTCCCGGTTTCTAGGTCCAAGATAAAAGATATGGCTGAAAAAAAGTTTAAGAGGTTTGCAACTGGGGATACAAAACCCAATTCTTGGACGTTACTGGATTTTGGTAAAGTTTTGAATACTTCTCTGTTATTGAGTTCTTCCAAGATCTCAAGCTATATGTACGTTTGACTTCTTGAATCTTTTCGTTGTGTTTACTGTATTTTAGGTGATGTTGTTGTACACATATTTCTTCCCCAGCAGCGAGAATACTACAACCTGGAAGAATTTTATGGCAATGCTACTCCAATTGAACTTCCTTTTGATTCACAATCATCACCATTCCGCAAATAACAGAACTTAACATGTTCATCTAAGTCTTTGAAATAGTTGGAATTCACGAGGGAGCTATTTTTACGTAGCTCATTACCGTGTATAGGACGAGCTTATATACAAGTGTTGTAATGCTAACTGTGTTAAGCATTAGTCTTTAAATGATGAAGGCCTTCTTTCTGATAAGTAGCTTTTGTTCAGAATTTTACTGCTGCTTCTTGTCAAAGCTTTTTTCAATCTATCTAAACTTTATGTATGTATGCTTCATATCTTCAAATGTTTTATGTGAACCATTTGTAGCTTTTGCATAATTTTTCCCATTCTTTTAGCATCTGACCACAAATTCGTTTCGTTATTTGTCGCAATGAAAAATGTGTCTTGAAAATATACTTGTAACTTTGAAGGATCACTGAGATAGTGAGATGTGCTAGTTTGTATGGACTATCTATGGACGGCTATTGTAAACAATGCTCATTTTAACACTCGCCATATCATCGTGTTTTGTTTTTAATTAGATATGTTATAGGTGTCAATAAATAATCCTATTAAGGCTTTAAATAAGGTTGTAATCGACGTTTCAGTAAAGCCTTATTTAATACCTAAGCGTGTTACTTATTTCTAGTCCATGCAATGACGAGTTTGAGGTTTGTATTCTATCATTTGGATAAAAATGAATTTATAAAATAATTAGAGTTTAATTTAGCCATAGTTTATTTCAAAGGAGGAGTTGGCCTTTTGTAGGGCAAAACCCTAAATTAAGATTTGCATCTTTAATTTAACCTTCAAATTAATGCAAAGATAATTTTAGTACGTTGTAGAATATTTAAACACTTGGCAAAAAATTAGTACCAAAATTTAAAATTTTGTCCTGCGGAGATACTTAATAAATATAAGTGATTATTTACAAATAATTACAACAAATGTCGATGAACAAGTTTAACTTAACAAATTGTAATAATTTGTATATGAATCGAAATTCATTAAAGCGCAAAAGAATAACGACAAGAAATTAAACACAAATATTTTTAATGAGGCTCCTAACTAGTACATCATCTTTTCTACATCACCATAACTTATAGTTGGGTATGAATTCTATATTTTGTCATGGTCAAACCAAACGAATGATATAATTTAAATCTACAACTATTTTTGCTTCACCAAGTAAAACTCAATTATTTCACAAACCACTTGTCCTTCACTACATATAACCCTTAATCGACTTTATAAAACATGTTTGTCCTTCACCACTTGACCTCTAATTTAACTTCACAAGTTGAACTTGACAGTTACAATCATAACACCAGTTACCCTACTTCACACTCAAAGTGTACAAATGTCTCTAGTGCAAACATTTACTACAATATCACACTTGATTTCATTTACAATAATTCTTTATAAAATCGACATGATCTTTACAATACAAGAGATATCCAAAATACAAAGTATTATCCGATCTTTTGAACAAGTTCTAAGGTTGACATAATAAAGTTTATCCAAAGCTTATACCCGTTGTAGCACTTTAACTTTATTTTGAACTAAATTTTCACTTTAAATACTTCAAACACCTTCAAAATTTGGATATTGGGCTACTCTTCCATGATGCAGTGGGTTTTTTAAATAGCAACATAAGTCTATAACTTGTGTAACATCCAATCATTTGAACATTAATATGGAACAGGCTCCTCTAAACTTTTATGCAAGTTTCCTTCTCAAATTTGAATTCATACGTTCAAAGCATTAGGTTCTACTTAACTATTCGGTTTTCAAGGCTTTAACCTTTGTCACGTCCAAGTGTACAACACCTTATCTAAGATCATGTCCAAGTCCAAAAATCAATGTGTCCAAGACCATGATTAAGCCTAAATGTCACACCATTTTCGAATCACTCGAATATTAAATTGAGTATTGTTCTAGTTCATCCGATTGTGCAATCCATATGATTTATGTTTCATCATCATAATCCAACCGTACAAATTCAAGACTTAACAATTGAGCCTTACAACTTTGATTAGGTTTATAATTTATTTTCAAATTTGATCCCCATTGTTTCAAATTACTACGCATTTTTTGTCCAATTTTGTTAAATCATCCTGCCAAGTGATTTAACAATTTGGTAGGATTCACTGGAATGGTCTTGTTGTTAATTGTGTTTAAAATTATTTGATGTATCAAAACCTAGTGAAAAAAAGCACTTCAATTCATTACTTCCTAACTACATTTTGAGCTTCCATGGACATGCCATGCCTAACCGGTGGGATTTTAACCAAATTTTAATTGATATTATTCTAATTTAGAATCAAGCCAAGAACGTTTTGTTACTAAATTATGATCAAGTTATGAGTTGGATAAATTTCTCTATGACTACTAATATGTGGGATTATCGCATCAGATCAATTTGTGCAATACATTAAATATATTTGTATTAGTTCACTAAATATGAATATTAATTAATTCATAATAGGTGAAACTCTACTGATGCTTCTAAGCCTAGATAAAGGAGAAAGGTTAGTGTCAAGAGCATTTAGCCAAAATTTTACCTTTTATAATCACACAGATCTTATTTTATGATTTATATCTCCGATACCTTCTGGGAATCAGGTAGAAGAAGACGATAATCCGTAATGGTGAATCACAATTGGACCCGAACAACTAAGCATAAACCATTTCAGAATAACCTAAGAACTAATGGTGCGGGTCAAGGCGAGTTGGAAAGTTTCATTTCAACCGGCACAATTAACGCTTTTGACCACCACAATTCACAAGGGTTTTATTTGTGTTATACTTATAGTAGACTTATTGTTTCCTATCCTTCCGAGGCCAACTCTAGCTCCAATTTAGCTGAGGTGCAGCTAATTTCACGATGTCGTAGTGTCTCAAGCATGAGCTCAGACTATGGTGAGCTCAAGCTGGCTCGGCTTATTGTCACCTTTAAGCGGGATGAGGGAACTCATACTTTCAAGTATAGTATTCAGTACAATACAAGAGACGATATCAGATATTTAGATGATATTGCATTATTAGGGGTGGGCATCGGTCGGATAGACATCAGACAAATTATTGTCCGCATTTGTTCAAAATTTCATCGGACAAAACTTGTCCGACCGACTCCGGATGTTAAATTGTTTGTCGGGCCCGACAATATCCGCGGACAGTCTGAAATTACTTTATTTTCCAAAAAATCGTCGGCACCGCTATTGCCTCCGTCATCGCGTGCCCTCCGCGGCCGCACTTTGCGCTGCTAGTAAAACCCCTCCGCTGGAACCGTTGGAATAGGCTCGACGAGCCTGACACATCTACGGCGTCGACGTGCTCGGTGGAGGTGGCGGCTCACAGGAAAATGGCTAAATAGAGGTAGTTAGTGGTGGGTGACTAAATTCGGCCAGCCTGGGCGGCAATGGGCTCCGCTCTTGTCAGGGAAGGTCGTGGGAGGGTCGGCAATGTCAATGCGGTGACTAGACGGCCGCGACGACGGTCGCCGGCAGCAGAATAGACGATGCGAGTACGTTGCTAGGCGCGGCGTCGTGGAGGTCAAGTAACGGCCGGGGCGCTCGGGGCATCACGGCAACGCCACGGCGGGGCCTGGTGGAGACGATCGGCGGTGACGAAAGGGGGCGGTGGCAGCGGCGGCGGCGACGAAAAGGGGGCAGTGCGGCAAGGGTTTGGACAGGAAGAGAAAAGGGTTGGGGGTTTGAGCGATGGCAATATCGTAAATAAGACTTGACTCCGACTCGACTCGGCTCCGTCCCGAGTCAATAATAATAACTAACTCGAAATAAATCCTTAAAAAAATCCATTAAATAGAAAAAAATTTATAAAATAAAACAAACACTACAACATCATAACGACATGCTTTATAAATAATAACCCACCCAAATTCCATATAATGTGTCCTAATGCTGATAAACGACCTAAAAATTAATTTTTACGATCCACTATATATAAAAATAAAAAACTAACTGGCATACTTTCATATATTCTAATAACTTATTTTTTCTTTGTGTTCATGACATTATCATCATATATTTGGGTACACATGACCTTCATGACTCGTACACGCGACCAGCATCGACTTAGTACACATATTTTAAAACATACTCGACTCGAACCGACGTTTGAACTGATCGGTTTATAAGCATAAAACCCTGACTCAGATTACAGTTTTATATTATGTTTATAATGTGATATGGTTTTTCGAAGATTGATCATACAAGTTATTATTAAATGTAAATGAACAAAGTAGATGTGAAAAAGATAGCAACAAATCGATTGCTAAGAAGAAGAATCTATGGACAGTATATTATCAAAAAGAGAAAAATAGTATCCGGTGTATGCGCCTATTTTGATAGATAATATTGGAAGAATGAAACATTTTTTATTTATCGTTATTGTGAAAAGAAGTTTGAAGAACTAAAAGTTATGAAACTACTCATTTATAGAAGTCATATTGAAATGAAATATCCTAATTTCAAGATAAAGATGATATAAAACGCGAGTAATTAATTTTATATATTTTTCATGTAGGTGAGCTAGATAAAGAATCAATTATTAGAATATTTATCTTTGAAGTAAATGCAATATTGGACTACATTTTGATGCGGATGATTATTTTAAAGTTTTTATACATTGATTATCTTTTGTTTGACTTTAAAAATTGAGAGCATGTTAGCTAAATTGTAAGTGGTTTGATATGATTATTAATGTAAATGTATAATTCTAAATTCCTAAATATAAGAGCGACCTTTATCCTTTTATATGTATGTCATTTTTAGATATTTAAGATATTAAATATCAAATTTATATATAAACTTAATTAATTTTACTATATATTTATATTTTAAAATTTTCACAAACTATAATATTAGTCTTATAAATGCTGAAGACATTATATTATTGATATAAAATATCGGACACTCAGTCGGTCGGACAAAAAATGTCTATGTTTGGTTTGTTTTAATTTGGTCAAATTCGGTTGGTCAAATTTGATCGGACATACTTCGGACGTCAGACGGACAGACAAATTCAGACGTCAAATGAACGGGAAAATTTGGACGTCCGGGCCCACCCCTATGCATTATAGCCAGCTCAATCGGGCAAAACTAGGTTAAGCCAGATTGATGGGTTATATTGATTCAATAAGATATGGAAAATATTTCATTCTAGATTTTTGTCAAGGTCTTTTTATATTTATACAAAATTTGTAAAGATTAAAATCAAAGATATTCAATTTTCTTTTAAGACCTACCATCATTTTATGTTAAAATGTATTCCACATTTTTAAATTTTAAGTAATATTTTTATTATATTATTTTGAGATTGGCTAATATGGGACAACTCTAAGAAAATTTCCTGCACTCTCCCCTAATCTAGGGCGACTACCCAAATCTAATATGATTGAAAAACACCCCGATTCCAACCCCCACCCATCATTTCTGACGGTTGGCGGCCAAATCCGGCTGCCAGCATGCATGATTGGGTTCCAGCTGGCCCCTGGCCAAGTTTGGTCGAAGGCGGCCAGGTCGAGCCATCCAAGGCCTGATCTGGCCGCCCGCTTGCAAGGAGGGTAAGGTGTTAATTTATTTCTTCACAAAAGATTTGGGCCACTTGTGTAATTGGCCGACCAAATTGTGGGCAACTGATGAAATTTTCTCCCCAGGCTAGCCAATCTCTAATCTTTTTAAGTCCGACTTTTTCCTGTATTACATTTTCCCTCTCTTGGATACAACAAAATATATTGTTTTACTTTAGAGCAAATCAATTAAAAGTTTTGTGTTGTACCCGGCAAAACCTAACGAATTTTGCACTTTAATATAGCTATTTTAAGAGAAGCTGTTAGGTACGAGTGGCGGAGATTTTTTGAGAGCCCAACATTGAGACATCTGAAAAGGCACCCTAAACCCTAAACCTAAAATTGAAACTAAAAATGCTGAAATTTGTAAAAATAAAAATAAAAGGAAATAAAACCCACAAATCCGATCTAACATTAAACCGGATCAGTTTGTGATACAACAATACAAGCGGGGCGTGGCTAACCGGACCGGACTGAAGGCCCGTACCCTGGCAGTATGCGATAACCACAGCTGGATCGTGCTGAAAGCCTGTAGTTGGAATGGGTAGTAGCAGGTATTATTATCGGTCCAGTTCGGCATTTAACACTATTCCAAGCTCTCCCAATTTCTGTACTTGCAAGAATTGTTTGAAATTTCCAACGAGCTACTTTTGAATTGATTCAATAATTAATGAGAAAAATTAACACTTCAATATGATCCGATGACAAAAATCACACATCTACCATATTTAACATGATCTTCCCACATCTGCTTTGCTATTCGTTTCGTTCTCTAAGTAATTCACCAAGCCAACATTGCTCCGCAGTGACCGACTGCTCTTTCAACCTTTCGCGTCTTCTATGCTCAACTTCTCTACTCATTTCTGCACCCTTTTCCCTATCAATATCCAACCACAGTTATTCTTTTCCTCCTAAACATTCGCTAATCAAGTTGTGAAGCATGCAAGACACGGTAACTATCTTTGTCTGTACACTAAGAGTATACTGAAGTGGATTTTGAATAATTTGAAAGCGCTTCTTCAGTACTCCAAGCATTCTCTCAATAACATTTCTCAACGCTGCATGTCGCAAGTTGAACAGTGCTCTGTGATCTCGAGGAGGAGCATGATTTTGTCCGAATTGATTAAGACCGTACCTAAGCCCATGATAGGGTGCACGAAACTGATGTGTATTTGCATACCCCAAGTCTACCAAATAAAATTTCCTTGTCCACAAAAATGTTTTTTCATGTTGGACTGCAACTAATAGTGTAGGGGTGGGCATCGGTCGGACAAACATCAGACGAATTATTATTCGCGTCTGTCCAAAATTTCATCGAACAAAACTTGTCCGACCGACTTTAGACATTAAATTGTACGTCGGGCCCGAACAATGTCCGTGGACAGTCCAAAATTACCTTATTTTCCAAAAAAATCGCCAGTACCGCCGTTGCCTCTGTCGCCGTCTGCCCTCTACGGCCAAGCTCTGCACTGCTAGCAAAATCCCTCTGCTGAACTGTTGGAATCGTCTTGGTGAGCCTGACACATCTACGACGTCGACGTGCTCGGTGGAGGTGGTGGCTCGCCGAAAAATGGCTAAATAGAGGCGATCGGTGGTGGGTGACTAAATCCGGCCGGCCTCGGGCGGCGATGGGCTCCACTCTTGTCAGAGAAGGCCGTGGAGTGTCGGCAATGTCAAAGCGGTGACTAAATGGCCGTGACGACTATTGCCAGTGGCGGAATCGACGACGCGAGCACGTCGCTAGGCTCGGCGTTGTGGAGGTCGGGCGACTGCCGGGGCGCTTGGGGCATCACGATAACACCGTGGCAGGGCCTGGTAGCGACAATCGGCGGTGGCGATGTCGACAGCGGCGGTGGCGACGAAAAGGGGGCGGCGTGGCAAGGGTTTAAATGGGGAAGAGAAAAAGGGTCGGGGGTTTGAGCGATGGCAATATCGTAAATAAGACTTGACTTAACTTGACTCGACTCAACTTCGTCCCGAGTCAATAATAATAACGAACTAGAAATAAATCCTAAAAAATCCATAAAATAGAAAAAAAATTTCATAAGATAAAACAAACACTACAACATCATAACGACATGCTTTATATGTAACACCCCGTTTCGGCTCACCCGTGAACCGACCCAGAAATGTCACTGGCGACTGAACCATTCGCTAATCTACTAAATTCGGTTAAACCGACCCGGATCTACTCTCGGCGTCTCAAGATGGAGATGCAAATATGAAATGCATGAATGGGAACAATTGGATTATAACGGAGTCCTACATGCATGTCATGACGTGCAAGCAAAAACAAGACAAAACAATAAATGAGAAACCAAAAGAAAATATATACTACTACGGAAAAACGGACAAAATTTCCCCTAAAAGTGCAAAAGGGGCCAACCTTTCCACAACAAGGATATGTAAATATTTTATCAAAATACGATAAAATATAATAATCTACCATGGCAATCAATCAGCATCTCATTCATTTTCACCTGAGCCGAGTCTGAACTCCAAGGCTCCCTGCTCATTCACATCTATTCGTTCATTTCATAACAGGCAATTCATCAAGACAAAAACATTCTAACAATCATTCACACAACATTAAACAACCATCATTATACATTACACGCGGCAGGTTCACATTCCTCACCTACATATATATAGAAAAACCGTCAATAACGAGCGTTACCGGCCCGGAAAATAACTAATATCAATCTGGCACAGGAGAGCAAACTCTCCTGTTGAATCAAAACTATATACTTCATCAAAAACTCTCATCAGGGCACATACAGGAGCCGTCGCTATCGGGCTGTTGCCCTCAAGTCGACAGCGTCCCCCTTTCTTTCTCATTCTCATACGTTGGCCATTTCTCTATCGCTTCTCGCATCAAATCTCATTCTTTTCGCCCTCTGCACCTTCCATATTACTCCTGGCCTTGAGCACGAAGGTCGAGCACACTCAGGCAGTCGCCTTTAGTGCCCTTTGAATCACAAGTCTAGACATGCGCTGCATTGCAGTACCAGTAAACCTCCACACTTCTCCGGGTTTGAGGAACTCAAAGGTGGAGTTGTCCGAATCCTTCGGGAACGAAGTGGGCTCTCCCCAGCTCCACCGCTAGCACACGCCCTATCTGAAGGCGTGGCCGTAAGTAACCCTCATTCCATCTCTCACCGAAAATGCGAAAACATATATATATATAGGCTTGGGTTGGGATTTATACAATAGGCCCGAAGGCATCTTGAGCTGGATTTGAAGTTCGAAAACAAAGTCGAGGGATCTCATCCTCGAGGGTTATTAATCCGAAAAAAGAACTGTTGGCTAAATGGCCTGAGTTAAGTGGGATCTGATAAAACGCCACTTAACTCGTCCTGCATATGATAAATCAAATACACAATAGAATAGCGTAAATCAGAGAACGAGTCCTAAACGGACATGGTAGAAGCTCCAAACGGGTCCATGCCCCTAGCCAGCGAGCTCCTACACCGTACCTACACAATCAAGCTAAAAAACTAACACCCGCATGATGAATCACACATCCTACAGCATGCACACACAATCAACACAATCACGCATCAATCAACACACATCAGCCTATATCAATTCTAGCAAGTCTTGTAAAACCCGTGACTCGAGTCAGGGTTTTACGTTACCGAACCAGTCGGTTCGACCGTTGGTTCGAGTCGAGTCAGTTTCATGAACCGCGTGCTGAGTCGAGACCAGCCGTGAGTTATGAGCGATGAGAGTCAGGTGTACCTGAATATATGATGATAACGTCGAGAAGATGGTGAGATATGAGTTATCAGAATATATGAAAGTATGCAGTATTTTTTTCTTTTTATATGTTTGATCGTAGAAATAGTTTTAGGCCGAATAACGCGTTAGGACGCGTTGGATTATATTCGGGTGGGTTATTAGTTATAGAGCATGTCATTTGGATGTTGTTGTGTTTGTTTTATTTTATGGAATTTTTCCATATTTTTCTAGATTTTTTTAGAATTTATTACGAACTAGATATTATTTTGACTCGAGTAGGAATCGAGTCAATACTTATTTACGAAACTGCCATTGAGGGTATTTTTCTCCCTCCCGACCCTTCTTCACCCAAACCCTCGCCGCCCCTCGTGCTCGTCGCCGCCGCCGCCGACGTCGTACAGCCGCCGATCAACGCCGCCCCGCCCCGCCGTGCCGTCGCCGTGCCGCCACGACCCACCCCGGCCACCGTCTCGCCGCCACGACGCCGGAATCGCCCCACGAAACCACCTCGGCCGCCGCCACTTCGAGCCGGATTCCGCCGCCGTCCGGGCCGCGCCGCCGCCGCTGTGGCCCCGACGACCACCCCTCGCCGTCGCCGACGTTTCCCCCACCATCCCGACCGCCGTCGAGGCCGGCCGCAGCCCCGATCGGAGCACGCCGCCACCGCCGCCCATTTTCGACACCGCCGTCGACGGCCATCGCCGCCTCGGCTGCCTTGTTTGACACCACCATCGGACCAAGCTCGTCGAGCTGGTGCCGATAGACCCCCTGATTGCCCCATCCCGAATCATCGCCGGAAAACCGCCAGAATCCGCCGGAAAACCGCCGACACTCGCCGGAAAACCGCCGGAACCGCCGGAAAATTGGATTCGTGGGAAATTCGCCGGATCATCCGCCGAACGCACCCGGTCCAATCTGATCGGACTTCGGACACCGCTAGGTGCCGAATTCGAGTTTCGAGCCACGAAACGGAAACCCTAACCGTCGCCGATTTTCGACGACGCGAGGTATAATTTATTTTAACTTAATTATTTGAAAGTATTGCTTATTAGAATTGCATGCTAGGATTGGTGAATTGTGTGTTATAATAATATATATAAATGTAGATTTGATTAAGGATAAAATATGAAATTTGTTTAATTGAGTGGTGTTAAAAATGGAGACTAAGAAACTAATTAGGGTAACTAGGTAATGATCATGATCTAATGCAAACTAGCCTAAGTAGACTTGCTAGAATTGATTGCTAGAATTGATATAGGTTGATGTGTGATGGTTGATGCGTGATTGTGTTGATTGTGTGTGTATGCTATAGGATGTGTGATTCATCATGCGGGCGTTAGTTTTTAGCTTGATTGTGTAGGTACGGTGTAGGAGCTCGCCGCCTAGGCGCGTGGACCCGTTTGGAGCTTCTACCAGGTCCGTTTAGGACTCGTTCTCTGATTTACGCTACTCTCTTGTGTATTTGATTTATTATGTGCAGGACGAGTTAAGTGGCGTTTTATCGAATCCCACTTAACTCGGGCCATTTAGCCAACGATTTTCCGGATTAATAACCCTCGAGGATGAGATCCCTCGAGTTTGTTTTCGAACTTCAGATCCAGCTCACGTTGCCTTCGGGCCTATTGTATAAATCCCAACCCAGACCTATATATATGTATAGTTTTCGTGTTTTTGTGAGAGACTGAATGAGGGAAATCCGACTACCGTGCTACGCGAGCGGGCACGTGTGTGTCGACAGTGGGCTCTGGAATGGTGTGCGGGCCGTTTCATTCCCGAGGGATCCTGACAACTCCACCTTTGAGTTCCTCAAACCCGGAGAAGTGTGGAGGTTCACGGGTACTGCATTGCAGCGCATGTCTAGACTTGTGGTTTCAAAGGGTACTGAAGGCGACTGCCTGAGAGTACTCGGCCTTCGTGCTCAAGGCCAGGAGTAATATGGAAGGTGCAGAGGGCGGAAAGGAATGAGATTTGACGCGAGAAGCAATAGAGAAATGGCCGAGGCATGAGAATGTGAAAGATAGGGGGACGCTGTCGACCCGAGGGCGACGGCTCCCGTATGTGCCCTGATGAGAGTTCTTGAGGAAGTATATGGTTTTCATTCAACAGGAGAGTTTGCTCTCCTGTGCCAGATTGATATTAGTTATTTTCCGGGCCGGTAACACTCGTTACTGACGGTTTTTCTATATATATGTAGGTGAGAAATGCGAGGGATGAAAGCTGTCGGGACTGCGGAGGAGCAGCACGGAACCGCGCACACATGTACCTGCCGCGTGTAATTTATAATGACGGTGTGTTATTGCTACGTGATGATAATTTTGATATGTTTGTTTAGATAAATTGCTTGATATGAAATGAATGGATAAATATGAATGAGTAGGGAGCCTTGGAGTTCAGACTCGGCTCAGGTAAAAACGAATGAGATAATGGTTGAATGTCAGGGTAGATTATTATGTGTTACCGTATTTTTTATAAAATAGTATATATTTTCTTTTGGTTTCTCATTTATTATTTTGTCTTGTCTTTGCTTGTACATCATAGCATGCATGTAGGACTACGTTAGAACCCACACATCCCATCCATGCATTTCATGTTTGCATCTCCATCTTGAGACACCGAGGGCAGATCCGGGTCGGCTTAACCGAACCCAGTAGATTAGCGAACGGTTCGGTCGCCGGTGACATTTCCGGGTCGGTTCACGGGTGAGCCGAAACGGGGTGTTACAAGTCTACTTAGGCTAGTTTGCATTCGATCATGATCATCACCTAGTTACCCTAATTAGTTTCTTAGCCTCCATTTTTAACACCACTCAATCAAACAAATTTCATATTTTATCATTAATCAAATCTACATTTATATATATTATTATAACACACAATTCACCAATCCTAACATACAATTCTAATAATCAATACTTTCAAATAATTAAGTTAAAATAAATTATACCTCGCGTCGTCGAAAATGACAATGGCTAGGGTTTCCGTTTCGTGGCTTGAAACTCGAATTCGACACCTAGCGGCGTCCGAAGTCTGATCAGATTGGATCGGGTGCGTTCGGCGGATGATCCGGCAAATTTCCCACGAATCCAATTTTCCGGCAGTTTCGGCTGTTTTCAGGCGAGTGTCGGCAGGGCGGTTTTCCGGTGCTGATTCGGGACAAGGCAATCAGGGGGTCTATCGGCACCAGCTCGACGAGCTTGGTCCAATGGTGGTGTCAAACAAAGCAGCCGAGGCGGCGATGGTTGTCGGCGGCGGCGTTGAAAATGGGTGGCGGCGGCGGCGTGCTCCGATCGGGGCTGCGGCCGGCCTCGATGGCGCTCGAGATGGTGGGAGAAACGTCGGCAACGGCGAGAGGGTGAGATTGGTGGTCAAAGCGGTGGCAACGGCGACCGATCGGTGGTAGAATCCGGCCCGGAGTGGCGACGGCAGAGGTGGCTTCGTGGCATCGCGGCGGCACGCCGGCAGGCGATCGGTGGCCGGGGCCGGTCGGAGCGACACAGCGACGGCGTGGCAAGGCGGAGTGGCATCGATCGGCGGCAGTGCGGCGTCGGCGGCGGCAGCATACAGCGGTGAGGGTTTTGGGAGGGTAAGTGTTGGGAGGGAGAAAATATATTCTAGTGGCAGTTTCGTAATTAGTATTGACTCGATTCCTACACAAGTCAAAATAATAATTAGTTCGTAATAAATTCTAAAAAAATATAGAAAAATATGAAAAAATCCCATAAAATAAAACAAACACAACAACATCCAAATGGCATGCTCTATAACTAATAACCCACCCGAATATAATCCAACACATCCTAACGCGTTGTTCGGCCTAAAACTATTCTACGATCAAATAAGAATAACAATCAATATTGTATACTTCCATATACTTGATAACCCATTTTTCATCATCTTTTAGACGTTATCATCGTACACTTGACGCATACATGACCCTCATCGCTCATAACTCACAGCTGGCCTCAATTCAGCTCGCGGTCCATGAAGCTGACTCGACTCGCTCAACGGTTGAACCGATTGGTTCACTCCCGTAAAACTCTGACTTGAGTCACGGGTTTTACATTATAACTAATAACCCACCTAAATTCCCTATAACGCGTCCTAACGCGGTAAACGACCTAAAATTAATTTTACGATCCATTGTATATAAAAATAAAAAATTAACTGGCATACTTTTATATATTCTAATAACTTATTTTTTCTTTTGTGTTCATGACATTATCATCATATATTTGGGTACATATAACCTTCATGGCTCGTGTACCCGACTAGCATCGGCTCAGTACACATATTTTAAAACATACTCGACTCGAACCGACGTCTGAACCGATCGGTTCATAAGCATAAAACCCTGACTCAGATTGCGGTTTTTACATTATGTTTATAATGTGATATATTTTTTCGAAGATGGATCATACAAGTTTATTATTAAATGTAAATGAACAAAGTGGATGTGAAAAAGATAGTAAAAATTCGATTGCTAAAGAAGGAGAATCTATGGACAGTACATTATCAAAAAAGAGAAAAATAGTATCTGGTGTATGCGCCTATTTTGATAGATAATATTAGAAGAATGGAACATTTCATATTTGTCGTTATTGTGAAAAGAAGTTTGAAGAACTGAAAGTTATGAAACTACTCATTTATAGAAGCATATTGAAATGAAATATCCTAATTTCAAAATAAAGAGGATATAAAACATGAGTAATTAACTTTTTTGTATTTTTTTCATGTAGGTGAGCTAGATGAAGAATCAATTATTAGAATATTTTATCTTTGAAGTAAATGTAATATTGGACTATATTTTGATGCCAATGATTATTTTAAAGTTTTTATACATTGATTATCTTTTGTTTGACTTTAAAAATTGAGAGCATGTTAACTAAATTTTAAGTGGTTTGATATGATTATTAATGTGAATGTATAGTTCTAAATTCCTAAATATAAGAGTGACTTTTATCCTTTTTATATGTATGTCATTTTTAGATATTTAAGATATTAAATATCAATTTTATGTATAAACTTAATTAATTTTACTGTATATTTATATTTTAAAATTTTCATAAACTATAATATTAGTCTTATAAATGTTGAAGACATTATATTATTGATATAAAATATCGGACACTCGGTCGGTCGTTCGGTCGGACAAAAAAATGTCCATGTTTGGTTTGTTTTAATTTGGTCGAATTCGGTCGGTCAAATTCGGTCGGACATGCATCAGATGGACAGACAAATTTGGACATCCGCTCCCACCCCTTTGATAGTGTACAAGGAAACATACACATACCTTCTGGAACATAAAAATCCTCATGCACAGCACTTGTTAACACAGCAAAATCTGGCCTTGACCCCTCACAGCCAGCATTCACATACATAAATTTCAAATCAAAGTAGCAAGCAACCATTATATTTAGGGAAGCATAGCCTTAAGAGAGAGCGAGCCTTGTCACTATTAGGCACTTCTGTATGTGCGTATGTATGACCTATCTATAGCCCCCAAGACAATCCTGCACGTAAATAAATACACAATATTATCCATTTAGAACTTATACCAACAAAGCTAAACTAGGTGACAACAATAGAAACAAAAGGTGTGCACGTAAACAAATAAACACTACCTTCAAAAACCTAAATTCGCATCTGCTCTTTATAAATTCAGGTATATCTATCTGGTTGTGGCAGAGAAATAAATTGGGGTGCCAAACTATAACAGATATGAAGTACCTCATTAAACCGTCTACTATTAGTTTCATCTGAATGTTTGAATTGAGCTTCCACAGTTCGAACTGAAGCTTCGGTTCCAATTATATAAACAAATGTCATTGCCATTTCTTCTATATAAAGAGTCACACTTTCCTTAATCATATCTGAATCTTTCACATGTTGACAAAGTGTAGCAAAGACATGTTGATCCATACGGCAAAGCCCACGAAATTCTGTAACGGGACTTTGTATTAACTCCTGAACAAGTCTCTTCCCAGATAAAACAGAACTTATAGTTTGCCTCGAAGTAGCTCCTTGCTGATTCTGGTATTCGATGTATAGGACTCAAATACATTCAAACATGCATAGAAGATTAGAAGTCTGTTTTACTTAGGAAAGAGAAGTAGCATGATAAAAGGACAATTACTTGCATCAAATTATATCCTTTCATAATTAAAATATCCGTTCATTGCATGTTGACACACATGATATGTATCTATCTACAGCAACAAAAGATTAGAAGTCTGTCAACAGGAAGTTAAAACAATTACTTACATTCAAACATATACCACCACTAAAGGATGTTCCGTACAGCATAAGAAGTCATTTCATATGAAACAAAAACGCTCAAAGTTTTTCTACATATTATAAGATGTAGAACATTTTTGTCTGCTTCATTATATTATACTTAATATTAACAGAAGAAGTGTAAAGATGTTGTATGTCTTACAAAGAAAAATAGACTACTATTTATAATCTGGAACTAACTTTTTCCCAATTTCATCTTCAACCATGTCAATCGGCACTCCTTGTCAAATTTCAAGAACATCATCAACGCATCTTTCTCATCCTTAAGATACTCTGCAGCATGCATCTTCTCCACAGCTGAAAGCTCTTTCATTCCCATCACCATATCCAAGCAATTGCTGTAATCAACATGAGTGGAAGGGCGAGATGTGGTAATTGTTCCACCAGCCATCTCTTTCATCAATTCATCATGACGATTTTTTGAATCAACTCGATGTACTTAACATCCTTTAGAACCCTGGTACGATGACCCTTTGAATGTCCGCAGCCACTGCTTTCCCCATATTCATAACTTCATTTGAAAGTGCTTCCTCAATATCTCCTCTAATAACATAGGAATCACCCATATGAAGCAACATATCTTCACCAGCACGGCAGCTAGATTGTGAAGTCCTAGCTTCTCCTTTAATGTATTGAGCAAAGACCAACTCATCAATGCATGCGATGGGATAAACATTGACACAAATATAGCATCAAATAAAAAACTACCAGCAAACATGAATCCCCAAACATCAAATAGTGGGATGCTGACATTCCGGGAGCCTCTTGCTTTTAGTTTTGGGATAAGAAACAATTCTCTTAAGAGCATGATTTAGTAAAAGATTAATAAAAGGTTTTTAAAAAGTAATAAATTAATGCTTTCACCTTAAGATAATTGTCCCAGTCTTTGTCACTGGCTGCTACCATTTTACGCTCATTATCCCAAGTAAATCCCGGCCGATTAACGCATCCTTCAAGTTGAGAATACTTTAACTTTATCATTTGCAAACGAGCCTTCAGTTGCATAATGCGGGCATTAACTCCAAACTTTGCCGCAAAAGCTTGAGATAGTTCCTTCCAGACCTCAAGCCTCCATGATACGCCACACTTTTTACCTGCACGTTTGTGCTCTACCAGCTTCTCTATGAAGAATGCATCTCAAGTGATGCTCCATTTCAACCTCACTGGACCTTCCCAAACAGGAGACGGGGGCAGATCCCCAGGTGCAGATTCAAGCAGACACATTCTGCCCACATATACTAATATCTGTAAAAAGTAAAAGTTAATTTTGTTCAAACAAAAGTCGATCAAGCATCACAAGCTAAACAGAACAAGCACGGACAAACAAAGCTGCAGATGTTGAACCCGGCAGCAATTCTCCATATCCAGTAAACATACACTTCTCCAATGGCCACATTCTATATTTTTGTCTCTGGCACTGCATTGCCATAATTAATCCCCAATAAAGTAGGCAAGTTGGTGTCATAAATCCATCAAGCCATCAAAACTGTGTCATAAATCCTCACATGAATCATAGACCATGTCCCTCTCAAATCCCAATTCCTCCAGTTTAGGCAAAAAAGGTGTACTTATAACCTCATCAAAATTTGCAAATAGATAAGACAACGCATGCAATGTTTATCTCATTCCATGCATTAATGAGTTGGCCATTTCTTAGCATATAATATATTGAAAGACTAGCCAAGACTTCACAATCTAGTTGCCGTGCTGGGGAAGGTGTGTTGCTTCTTTCTGGTGATTCCCATGTCATTAAAAGGAGATATCGAGAAAGAATACAATTTCCCTAAACGGCAATTGCACACATAAAGCTTCTATACAATTGAATTCACATGAAGATTCTATACAACTCAATTCAGAGAATACCATAAACAATTATTTTCACGGGACAATTCCACACTTGAAAGTTCCATGCAATTCTATTCAATTTTCCCCAAAAGAAAATTGCACACTTGAAGGTTCAGAAAACACGTAAACAAATTTTATGGTATGCGATTTAAACGGCCATTGCCGAACACAAATGCATGGTATGCGAGTAGGCTAATTGAATTGCATTTTGTTTGACACAAATTTGAATGATTTTGACTAACACTTGGAGTGGAGATTCAACGAGCTTAATTTTGTAGTATCTATGCTTCTCCCGATAACAAAGTTCATTTTATGAACTAAGATATCTCAATCCGTCAAAATATCATTATGTAAATAATAACATAGTTTTACATGTTAAAACTTATATTCTATACAAAAACATTCTAAATTTCAAATAGTTGAACCATTATATAAATTTCTAAAATCTAACATTTTATACAAAATATCGCTTACATAGCCAGGCAAACACACTTCATTTGATCCAACTAGAACTTTATATCTAACGTTTTATTAAAGAATCAAACATAGAGCGGTCGAATTTGGAGGTGATGGGACTTGATATTTTTCCACTTCTGTATCCATTACTCAGATGAAAAACATCTGATGCCTCTTATTTCTTTTGGATATCATTAAAAAAAAAAAGAGGAAAAGGAAGGGAAAAAAACAAATTTTTTAAAAAAAACATAAAGGCAACACTAAGCATGCAGGTTATGTTTGCCAATGTTTCATGATGCATGCCTTTTAAGGTTCGTTTTTTATCATGAAAATAATGTAAATAACAAAAAAAAATTATAAGAAATAATAATTTAATTAAACAAAATGAGATAAAAATTTTAAATTTTTTTATTGCATATTTGAATAGTAAAAAAATAAAATAGAAATAAAATATTTATTCCTACTTACATGTGCATCCCAAAATTTTCTCCAATTTTTTCTTTTTTAAAAATTACTTTATAAAATTTTTACACAAACTTATTTTAACTGAAAATGAAATTTCTCTTAACTAAATTTCATAAGAAAATTCTTAACCTTAAAAATTTTATATTTATTTTATACAATTTTTGTAACACCCCGTTTCTGCTCACCCGTGAACCGACCCGAAAATGTTACCGGCGACCAAACCGTTCGCTAATCTACTAGATTCGGTTAAGCCGACCAGGATCTACTCTCGGCGTCTCAAGATGGAGATGCAAATGTGAAATGCATGAATGAGAATAATTGGGTTCTAATGCGGTCCTACATACATGTTATGATGTACAAGCAAAAACAAGACAAAACAATAAATGAGAAACCAAAAGAAAATATATGTTATTACGGAAAAACAGACAAAGTTTTCCCTAAAAGTGCAATAAGGGCTAACCTGTCTACAACAAAGGTATATAAACATTTTATCAAAATACGATAAAACATGATAATCTACCGTAGCATTCATCATTATCTCTTTCGTTTCAATTGAACCGAGCCTCAACTCCAAACTCACTACTCATTCACATTTATCCATTCATTTCATATCAAGCAATTTATCTAAACAAACCCATCAAAATTATCATTCATGTAGCAATAACATACTGTCATTATAGATTACACGCGGCAGGTACATGTGTGCGCGGTTCCGTGCTGCTCCTCTGCACTTCCGACAGCTTTCATCCCTCGCATTTCTCACCTACATATATATAGAAAAACCGTCAGTAACGAGTGTTACCGGCCTAGAAAATAACTAATATCAATCTGGCACAGGAGAGCAAACTCTCCTGTTGAATGAAAACCATATGCTTCATCAAGAACTCTTATCAATTCTAGCAAGTCTACTTAGGCTAGTTTGCATTAGATCATGATCATTACCTAGTTACCCTAATTAGTTTCTTAGTCTCCATCTTTAACACCACTCAATCAAACAAATTTCATATTTTATCATTAATCAAATCTACATTTATACATATTATTATAACACACAATTCACCAATCATAGCATGCAATTCTAATAATCAATACTTTTATATAATTAAATTAAAATAAATTATACCTCGCGTCGTCGAAAATCGGCGACGGCTAGGGTTTCCGTTTCGTGACTCGAAACTCGAATTCTACACCCTAGCGGCGTCCGAAGTCCGATCAGATTAGACCGGGTGCGTTCGACAGATGATCCGGCGAATTTCCCCGAATCCAATTTTCCAGCGGTTCCGGCGGTTTTCTAGCGAGTGTCGGCGATTTTACGGCGGATTCTGACAGTTTTCTGGCAATGATTCGGGCCTGGGCGATCAGAGGGTCTATCGGCACCAGCTCGACGAGCTTGGTCCAATGGTGGTGTCAAACAGGGTAGCCGAGGCGGCGATGGCCGTCGACGGTGGCGTCAAAAATGGGTGGTGGTGGCAGCGTGCTCCGATCGGGGCTACGGCCGGCCTCGACGGCGGTCGGGATGATGGGGGAAACGTCGGCAACGGCGAGGGGGTGGTCGTCGGGGTCACAGTGGCGGCGGCGCGGCCCGAACGGCGGCGAATCGATCGAGGGAGGCGTCGTGGCTTGTGGGGCGATTCAGGTGTCGTGGCGGTGAGACGGTGGCCGGGGTGGGTCGTGGTAGCATGACGACTGCACGGCGGGGCGGGGCGGGGCGGCATTGCTCGGCGGCAGTGCGACGTCGGCGGCGGTTGCGGCAGCACTCGGCAGTGGCGGCGGCAAGGGTTTGGGGTGAGGGAGGGTCGGGAGGGAGAAAAATACCATCAATGGCAGTTTCGTAAATAAGTATTGACTTGATTCCTACTCGAGTCAAAATAATAACTAGTTCGTAATAAATTTTAAAAAATCTAGAAAAATATGGAAAAATTCCATAAAATAAAACAAACACAACAACATCCAAATGGCATGCTCTATAACTAAGAGGACGTCTCACAGTGCGCTGCCTGCCTTTTGCAGCGCAGGCAGTGCACTGGATTGATGGCCGTTGGATTAAAATCCAACGGCCATCAATCAATTTACGTATTTTTAACCCATTCCCCCGTTTTTCCAAATTCTCCCCCTGTTTTTCCCTCAGGTACCCCCGCCGGCACCTCCGCCCGCGCCGCCGACGTTCGCCGCCGGCTGCTCCGCCCACGCCGCAGACGTTCCCCGCCGGTCGCCCCCGCCCCCGCCCTCCCGCAGCCGCAGTCCCTCCGGCCCCGGCCCCGCTCGCAACAGCCGCCCCACCGGCCCCGGCTCCGCTCGCAGCCGCCGCGCCGCATCCGCGTTCACCCGCCCCCGCCGCTCGCTCGTAGCCGCCCCCACCCTCGTGATTCCCCAGCCGCCGCGGTCCTAGTCCCCCGCCCTCGCTCGTAGCCGCCCCCACCCTCGTGATTCCCCCAGCCGCCGCGGTCCCAGTCCCCCGCCCGCCCGCAGCCGCGGCCCCTCCGCGTTCCCCACCACCTCTGTGCCCCCGCTCGCAGCCGCCGCCCTACCCTCGCCATCCACCCCAATCCCCCCCGCGTGGCGGGTGGCCGGCGGTGGGGTGGCGCGGCAAGAGAGAGGTCGTGCGGGAACAGGGGAGGGTAAAATCGTAATAAAAACTTTACTCGGTCCCTGACTCGAGTTAATATTACGAAATAAATTAAAAAAATAAAATTTTTATAATAAAAACTTGACTCGATCTCGCACGGGATCGAGTCAATATTATGAAATAAATTTAAAAATAAAATAAAATAATTTTGTAATAAAACTTGACTCGATCCTGCACGAGATCGAGTCAATATTACGAAATAAATTTTAAAAATAAAATAATTTTGTAATAAAAATTTTTATTGGTCCCACATGAGACTGGCACCATGTATTTCCCAGCAGGCCCATCCAGCCTTGAGGCGGCGATATTATTGGCCAGCGGGCGGCCGACGGTAAGGTCACCGGCACAGGGTAGCACGCCAAAATAAATGAGAAAGAAACAGGGGAGAGTATTTTGGTAATAAAAATTTTACTCGATCGGACTCGAGTTAATATAACAAAATAAATTTTAAAAAATAAAATAATTTCATAATAAAAACTTAACTCGATCCACACTTAAGTTAATAATACAAAAAAATAAATAAAATGATTTCTTAATAAAAACTTTATTCGATCCCGACTCGAGTTAAAACAATTTATTACAGAATTATTTTATTTTTTTAAATTTATTTTGTAATAAAAATTTATTCGGTAATAAATTTATTTTGTAATAAAACTTGACTCGGTCCCGCACATGATCGAGTCAAGTTTTTATTACAAAATTATTTTATATTTTTTAAATTTATTTCATATTATTGACTCGAGTCAGATCGAATTAAGTTTTTATTATGAAATTATTTTATATTTTTAAATTTATTTTGTAATAAATTTATTTGGTGACCGAGTTAAGTTTTGATTAAAAATAAATTTTAAAAAATAAAATAATTTCGTAATAAAAACTTGATTAATCCCGACTCGAGTTAAGTTTTTATTACGAAATTATTTTATTTTTTAAAAAAATTTATTTTATAATATTAACTTGATACGAGTCGAGATCGAGTCAATTTTTTTTGATAAAATTATTTTATTTTTAAAAATTTATTTCTTAATAAAAACTTGACTGATCCCAACTCGAGTTAAGTTTTTATTAGGAAATTATTTTATTTTTTTAAAAAATTTATTTTATAATATTAACTTGACTCGAGTCGAGATAGAGTCAAGTTTTTTTTATAAAATTATTTTATTTTTTTCAAATTTATTTCATAATATTAACTTGACTCAAGTTGGGATCGAGTCAATTTTTTTAACGAAATTATTTTATTCTTTTTAAAATTTATTTCTAATAAAAACTTGACTCAATCCCGATTCGAGTCAAATTTTTATTACAAAAATACCCTCCCCTTTCCCCCTGTTTCGCGCCGCCATCCCACTGCCGGCTAACTCGCCGCCGGTGGCCGCTCGCCAACGCTCTCGCCACTCGGGGTTGATGGGCCGACTGGAAAACTCATGGTCGTGGCGCGGCGCGGGCGGGGAGCGGGCGGCCGTGAGCAGTCGAAGCTCACTGCGAGCGAGCAGGGGGGTGGGGGGCGGCGAGGCCGCGACGCTGGTCGGGGGTTGGTGGATGGTCGCGCCGGGGAGGGGGGAACGCAGGCCGGAGGTTGGTGGACGGTGGCGCTCGGGTGGGGAGGAATGGGCGGCCCGAGGGGTGGGGGGAAGCGACGTGGGGTTGCCGCCGCGGCTACCGACGGTGGCGGTGGGGGACGGCGGTTGGGGGCCGGTGGCCGTGGCGGGCGGGCCGATGGCTGGTGGGGCGTGGCCGGGGCGGCGGTGGAATCCGGCGATGGGGAGGGGGTCGGGCAAAAAAAAAAAAAGAGAAAACGTTGTCGGCCGTTGGATTTTGATCCAACGGCTGATATACAATGCGCTGCCTATGCGCTGCAAAACACTGCAGCGCATAGTAGCGTTTTTGCTATAACTAATAACCCACCCGAATATAATCCAACGCGTCCTAACGCGTTATTCGGCCTAAAACTATTTCTCCGATCCATCATATGTAAAAATGAAAAATAATCACTGGCATACTTTCATATATTCTGATAACTCATATCTGTTCATGCTGTATTCATGACGTTATCATCATATATTCGGGTACGCATGACTCTCATCAGCTCATAACTCACGGCTGGCCTCGACTCAGTACACGTGTCCATGAAACTGACTCGACTCAAGAACTAACGGTTGAACTCGACCGGTTCTGAATATAAAACCTAACTCGAATCGTGGGTTTTACACTGACTCAAGTCACGGGTTTTACAATTTTAAGACAATCAGGCCCACCTTCAGCCTTTTTATTAGAAAATAACTCCCTCTACTCACGAGACCTAGACTTATCAATCATCATAGATCAATTTCATTAATAATTTATTAATGAAGTATCTTAAATATCAAAGGCATTATTAATGCAATATCGTTGTACTCAGGGCTACTAAACGAGAAAACGAGCTTAGCTCAATTTGTGCTCGAACTCGACTCAAGATTGAATGAGTTTTGAACATATATACTCGAAATTAATTCGAACATCCTAGCTCCGCTTGTACTTGTACTCGACTCAAGATTTAATGAGTTTTGAACATATATGCTCGAAATTAACTCGAACATTTTTTATGTTGTTAAAGTTTGACTCGAACTCGAATACACTTAAACTATTTAATTTTGAGAAGCTCGAAATTAGCTCATTTAAGAGCTCGAAACTAACTCAATTATACAGTTGAAAATAACTCACAAATTGACTTGCTCAATTAATAACCCAAATTATAATTTTTTTCCTCCTTTTTCTTAGAGTAGAGGAAATTATTATTAATGGAAGGCATAGGAGTTGCCGAAGGGCTATCTGGGCCCAAGCCCAAATACCAATTACAATTTTACTTTTTATTGTATATATATCTAACAAAAAATAAGCATATATGCTTGAAATCAACTTGACTATTTTTTATGTTGTTCGAATTCAATTCGAGCTCGAATACACTTAAATTGTTTAATTTTAAAGAGCTCGAAATTAGTTCGTGTGGGTTTTCGAAACTAACTCAATTATAAAGTTAAAAGTAATTCACGAACTGGCTTACTCAATTAACAACCCTAATTATAAATTTCCCTCTTTTTTCTTAGAGTGGAGAAAATTATTAATAATGAGAAAGCATAGGAATTTCGATAGGGCTATTTGGCCCAAGACCAAATACTAATTACGATTTTACTTTTTCTTGTATATGTATCTAACCAAAAACGATATTAAATAATCCAGTAAATGTAGATACTCTTCCAACTAAGCATATGAAGATGTTTATTTAAAATATAATAATATAAATTTAAGCCATTTTTTGGTTTTGAACTTTGAACTACATCTTAAAACATCACAAAGTGCAAAACAAACGCTAGATCAAGAAAAGTCCACCTTATTATTATTATTATTAAAATTATTCTCTCCGTATAAAAAGACTCATTTATATACTTCAATGATTAAGGCTATTCACCGGGCAAGTCAATATTTACTCAATTAAAGTTTGTTTCATTTATATATATATTTTACACATTGGCTATTTTATTATTTTATTATATATAAATAAATATAACTAACTACAATTAAATATATATATATATATATATATATATATATATATATAGTTATCTTTGCCTGAGGCAAATAATATTTTTGTATCAAACTTTTATCTGAATTATTCGATTATAAGAACCTAGATTTGATAATAAAAATAAAAAAATAAAAACAAAACAACCTCATCACCACCCTCCTTAATACATATTCAATAATATGTAATCAATAATAACATTTATCTATAATTTTAAATAAATTTTAAGTAAATAAATAATATTACATATATTATTATATTATATTATCAAATTGAATTCGAGTTGAACTATGAGTTATAATTGTGTCAAGTTCAGTCAAACACTACGAACTCAAATATTTAAATATCAAATTTCAAGTTAAGTTGAGCCAAACCGAACACTAAATATTTAGCTCCCTCAATTAACAGCCCCAATTATACCACATACACAAAAACTCACAGATTACCACAAAGTTGTAGTTTCTTAAGAAACAAAAGGAGAATACATCACAGTTAACAAGCACAAACTTCCTCATAACATTCCCTCTTCTCCTTCAACCTTACCTCGGGCTTGAGTTGGTGACATTGATCATATTGTGCCATTCTATCGTACACAATATCCGTTAGCTAGATTGTAAATTCTAATATTTACATATAGAAATCATAAACTACCAAATTATAAATTGTTACAAACTATACGCTAGAAAATTTCTTCAGAGATACAATACGGTATAAAAGAGGCACATCAAAGAGATCGATCAACTTAAAACAAAATTAAATTTGTACAATGAGATGCCCATACAGTAGTATGCTAGACGATATAATATTATTAGCACTCGCCAATACGTATCTATTCCCCAATATATTCAGCACTCCCCACTACACATCTATTCTTCAATACAAATCCATTGGGGAGCAATAGGGGAGCCTGCTCTAGGCAGGGATCAAATCTAAGACATCTTAAAGAGAGGGTGTCCGTTGTCAACAAAAAAGGTTACCCAGCCCTAAGAGTACAACGGAACAGAACGAGTGTTACACGCCAGAAAATGAGTTTACCAACATCAATTTCTAAATATCAAAAAGATATAGTTCTTGCCACACATTAAACCAAAAGTATGAACAAGAGGCACATTTGCGTCTCCATTTAAAGCTTGAGCCAGTGCATAACAATCTCAGAAAGCAAAAGCAAGTACCCAACTGATCATGTTTGGATTAGTACCTCGAGCACTGCCGCCTGAGCTGACTCCCTTCTTCCTAATCCCTGTTTTGCTGAAGGAATAAAACCAGATTTGTAAACAGTACATATGCCCAACTAGCAATATGAGAAATCTCATCACCACTGGCATCAACAGGTGAAGAAACTATGGCTGGATGGGAAAGAAAGTTGGCTGACATTATCTACATAGACTTAGCAAACCTCTTGGGAGGAAAAGTCAGATAACCTCTTTTTATACGAGTCCTTTGTATTAAATATTGCTAAATTACTAATGACCATAGTCAGAGAGGGCATACGTGACTTGAAAGCTGCATCATTTTTCACTTTCCACCAGAAGGCATTGACTTGATTGAAAGGCATTAGGTTTTCACGGCAAAAATCCACCAGAAGGCATGTTTGGAAGACCTTGAGTGGGCAACTGACCCTGCGGCATGACCTGAGCCCTGCCATGGCCCTGAAGAAACTGCTGGCTCATGCCTACACCAATCATCGGCTGCTGCTGTGACAGCTGCTGCTGCTGTTGTGAAAGTTGCTGCTGCTGCGACAGCTGCTGCTGCTGCTGCGACAGCTGCTGCTGCTGCTGTGAAAGCTGCTGCTGCTGCTGTGAAAGCTGCTGCTGCTGCAACAGCTGCTGCTGCTGTGATAGCTGAAGTTGTTGCTGTTGGGACTGTTGCTGTTGCTGCTGGCTTGGGACTTGAGGCTTAAATACCACCATATCCTAATTACCGACAGAATTCATGAGGTCTAGATGACAGAAAATGGCAAGACTGCATTCCTATTGCAGATGGTCAAGACGAGGACAACTTACACCGGGAAAAAGCATACCAATCAATCGACTTGCTTTTTCAGACACAGAGAGTAGCAAAGTTTGTGATGGAAGTTGAATGACTGCACACTGGAAAAATGAGAAACAATTTTAAACAATCATATAGTGACTTCCTTCAGAGTATCAAGAAAATTTTCAAACGGTTAGAACCATTTGGTTCAATAGATTTGACTAGCTTTACTCACAAGTTTCTTTTCCTGCAACTGTGAGAGAAACCCATGTTGGTTTAACGCACGAAAAACCAGAAAGTCTGCCTTCCCAAGATATTGCCTAGTGCAAAGAGAAGCAACAGCAAGAAATAATGAAGTGAACCTGAAGAACGTACCAGTAGGCTGATATAATAGGATATAATCATATTAAAATAATAAATATTACTTGTTATTCATGTGATCCTGAGATATGAGACGCACTATTTGCATAGTTGGAGGCCAATCATTTGCAAGCCTAAAAGAAACGAGGGACAAGAAAAAAAATTTAAGGACAAAGAAGAATACATTTACCTGAAATCAAAAGCTCTAAGAAATAATCAACTATGGCAATTGACAAACTTAACAAACAAATCAAACCAAATCATGGAGAACCTAAAAGATACAGGGGCCTAAGATCCTATACAATGGGTCAAACCTTTGATTTACTACCACAATAGAGTAGGCTAATATGTCACTGCCCACTGCCACCCCTCCTTTCCTCTGGTTACTACCAGAAGCCCGAAAGGAATATAAAAAGGAAAATAAGCATTTTCCAAAAAAAGTTGCAAGTAATTTAAGACTTACGACTCCGATGCAGTTGCATTTCTATAACCCTGCAGAATAAAAGAAAAAGGATAAATAATCAGCATACAAGCAATATAGCTCCTTTTCCATTGGCATGATAATCAAAAACAGTTGCCTCCACCAATGCTACCACAGAAATTACTAGACAAAGGCCCTTCAAGTTTCAAATAAAGATACAAAATTGCATATGCACTTACGTGAAAAGTCTCACAGAGTTTTTATTACTATTTTAAGTCAATTTCACTTTCCCTTGCCAGTCCTTACACCAACATTTCACTTTTGAAGCATGAGACATAATGATGCAGGACAAGATTTATTATACATATATTATTCTGGTTAAGTTTTATTTTAGTATTGTTTTTGCTTAATTCAGTCATTATTATTTGTAGTTCATTTTTGAACTTTCTTATTATTGTGAGTCTTTATCATAGTTGATTACTTATATAGTATATCTCTTGAGTCTATAAATACATGTCAAAAACCTTGAGAACATAAATTTTGGATGGTAATGAATAAAATTAAGCTTTGTGCTTGAGAGAATCGTGCATAATTTAAAGCTTGACATCAATGAGGAGCTGGTCACCACCCTAGCTTGATGTGTCGGTGATGAGCCGCTCCTCCCCTTGTTATGGACAGGCTTCTTTCTCTTTAAATTTTGTCCCATACAAATTTATACCGCCAACTACTTTTTTTCCTGTCCACTGTTTCCCCATCACATTAGTCTTACAATATCTCCATTTATAATCTGCCTCAATAAAAGAAGACAGATCAAGCTATATTACGTTCAAATACTAATATTGTTAATAATGGCAGTTTAATATTGCACACGAAAAAACTAAGGAACATAAAGGAGTGTGTGATATTGTTTATGGCTAGCCCATCTATGTTTTTTCTTAAAATTCTTTTAATGTTTTTGAGAATCCAAAATAGAAAAGATTACAACTTCATCAACTTCTCATGAATTTTCTTTTCTTAATTATGCAAATGTTATCATGTGTCCAAAAACAAGAACAAGAAAAAAGCAGACTATTAATCAGATTGGTGAAGAAGCATATGTGATGAGATTATGAGAACAATGATGAACACAATGATAAATGTGCTGCGCTTGAAAAAAATTAGAAAAAAATTAGAAAAAAGGTATATATAAAACAAGTGGGCCATACTTCCAGTCTGCAAATGTATACAGGCTGCCCTTGTCTTTGTCCAGATAAAGCTCCCTACATAAAAAAATAGTACTTTTTCAATTTTACTAGAGAAAAGGCAATGCAGATTATGGCAATCAACTGATCAAGCATTTTAATTACGCACAAGTTAAGAAACTGTCATACCATATAACTAAGTTAAGAATATTATTTTAAGTAAGTTAATAACAAGCTACAGAAATGAAAATGCCTAGGACAAGAGAAACACCAGAAGCAGAAGCAGAAAAATACAAAATAAATATTCTTTTGGCCAACCAAATGCGAGTCCCATCTACACTAGCAGCAGTAAAAAGACAGAATCATAAAGAAATTAAATAACAGCTTCTGCAGTCCAGTAAGAAGCCACTTCATAAAAAATGGAATTGTTGATCAGATAAAATCAAAATTCACATGTCAAGATGATGATGACCATAATAATGGTGGCTGCAGTGATGATTATCATCATCCTCTTCCTCTTCGTCAAGGATAACGGTCGTGTAAATTATGATAATGACATGCTCAAGAACCGCTAACTCCATAAAAAGATATTTCAATACACTTTCCCAAACACAACCCTTACACAGATTAAATTGCACTTCTAGACATACGCGACAAAAGACTAGTTCTTTGTTTAACACAAACTAGAGTAATGTATAAGCATGCATGTATACCTCCCAAACTCTCAGATATTTAGATTGTGGTGGAACAGCAGATGCATTTTGTGGCAAAGGCATATTAGACTGAGGACCACTACCGGTATTGAGAGGCTGCATTCCCACTTGTTGAGACATGCCTGGGGTTGGAATCATTCCAACAACTCCTGCTGAGATCCCTGATGAACCAAGACTAGTCATCCCCTGAGTCATTGCAATTCCATTCTGCCCCATCTGAGCTCCAGATGTAAGACTTCCAGGACCCATATTTGGGATGGACTGATTCATGCCAATACTGCCTTGAACATTACTGGCTAGTGAAGGTTGAATGCCAATATTTGAATTTCCAGTTATATTCAAACTCGTGGAACTAAATGAATTAGGGGCTGTGTTTTGTGATATTTGTGCCGTGCCAACCACTGGTCCTGATCCAGAGATGGCTGTGATGGCAGATGACACAGATGATAGAGAAGTCTGGGAAGTTGGCAAGGCAGATGACGTCATCCCAGTTGAAATCATATTCGACATGTGCATGGCCATTGGTGTGTTTCCCATATTTTGAAGTCCAATCGGGTTTGCTCCAGAGCTAATTACACGGGCTTGAGAAGAAATGTTGTTTAGGATACTGACATTTGCAGCAGCAGCTCCTGCCGGACGAATTAGATGCTGCATCCCAGTGATCACAGGTTTAACTTCTTGCACAAGTTCACTACCTGGCATTGACTCTGATGTCGGAAGTGGAGCTGTAGTTGGCAAGCTTTGGGCACCTTGTGTTACAGCATGTGTTGGCATATGAGAAAAACCAGGTCCTGGCACCACAGAAGGCACGGTGCTGGGCTCCTGAAAAAAACAGTAGAAAAGTATTCAGAAGTATATTGCTATTCATTTCCTTAAACTTTGCCTTCCAGTATACTGTTATTATTATTTATCCAGACAACAAATAGCAGTTTCAACCAAGGTTTGCAATATCTCGATATATCTCCGATACGTCTCTGACATATCTATATCTTTGAGTTGCCAACACGACATCGAAGGGCAATATTTATATTACCTTAGTTTTAGATATGTCTGCAGTAAAGTTCATGGATAACTATATTGCAAAAAGACTAACATGATACTATGAAACAAAACAGATGGAATAACAAAATATTCACTTGCTTTCTTACCACTTTAACCGTTGCTGCTGGAATATTGCCCATGGACATTGGTTGCCTAATTACTGATCCATTTGCTGAAAAGAGTATCCAAACATGAAAAGGCTAAATGAAATACATAGCATTTCATTGAAACAGTGTTGAGCATGATAACATTTTAAATTTAAGCCCGACTTTTAATTTGAACTTTGGCCAGTTCAACTTCGAAGAAAGTATGGGTCATGAAAATTAAAAAAAAGACAAAATTTGTTGCTAAATATAAATTGGAACAAATGATGTCCACAAAGTTATGTCTCATACAACAAGTTAAAGCAACTATTGATAAAGTAATGTATAAGACTTTCATGCTTATAAGATGAAAGATGATAATGACGTGTCCATGATCCATCACAGCAGAATTGGGGCAAGAGCAGTCAGCAGTTTCACTCATACAACTATATCTAAAATGATGAAAGGACCTGAACCAAGCAATTGTATACGGTTACGTTTAAACACCTTTCTCTGAAATGCATATACAATCATACAAAGCATGGAGGAAAAAGCTCAAAAAATCAAACTTAAGAAGTGATCTTAGGAGGATAAATAGCAAAAAAGTGACCGGCAAATGTATCATTGCCATAACCCACACCTTATCACTGGCTTTTATCCTAAATAAATTACGCCGTGCAATATAGGCCATCCTTACCAGAAGGATTTGCAATTCTAGAAGGTGCCGACATAGGAGGTCCAGAATTTGTATCCATCTTCATTGGAATCTGAGTTGCAGGCAAATTAGCCATTCCAGATTTATTCAAGGTGGCACGGGCCTCAAGAAAATTTTCTGAGAGCAGAATGAGGAAATGAGGATTTTTCACATTTTCAACAGCAGGTTCAGTTGCTCGAGGGTTCCATTTTCCCTGCAATCACAACAAGTCACATTCAGGTAAATGTCACAGATTGTGTAAAACAGATGGCTAACAGAAGACTTGCGATGTTCGCACAACATGCTTATAAAAGAAATCTCAACACAGAAACATATAGCATCACTTTCTAAGTTTGAAAATCAAGACGCTATGAGGTACATGAATAAGTGTCAAACAATAGATTAAGTAAAAGCATCACTCAACCAATGTCACTGTCCAATGTATTTTCAAATGACGCCATAGGTAGATTCAAAACTGATCCAGTAAACCAGTAAAATAATTAAAATTATAGAATGAGTGAACAATAGAAAAGAGCTGGAATGATGTGAAGAATCACACTTACCACATTATAGATAGCTTTAAGTTTAGGCAGTTGTTTTGGAGAGATGACAGATAAAGAAACCAAGCACTGCAATTTCAGATCAATGCATGTCAGTCAAAAATGGGAAACTTAATGAATGCTTGTTACAACAACATCAAAGTGTACAAAGAAGAAAAACCTGCGGAAAACATTTAGCCACAGCCTCAGCATCAAATAAGCGATTCTCTGTTGCTATTTCAGGCCCATCCTTCTGTTCCATGTTTTGAGAAGGTAGTCGAGGAACTGGAGTAGGTAAGGGGTATGGGTTGCTAGCAGCAAAAAGAATACAATGTTTGTGGCAGTCCCCATTTTGTTGAGCTTGGATCCCATGTGAACCAATAGAGAACATCTTCAAAACACAAATGTAAATAGTCTTAAAATATAATTTGGTAGAGACCAACAATAGATCACCGTGATGAGTATGCAAGAGTAAGACCACTTTTGCAATTGTTATTAAGAATGAGAGGCAACTATTGTGAAATCTTGCAGATGCAGATCTTTTAAGACATTATCTTGAGGTCATTTAGATGTATTCAAGTGGTTTCTACCATATAAATGAGAGACTATCATCCTTCTATCCCTTTTTTTCTAGAAACAAACATTTATTAAAACTAAACAAGCCAACCAGCACTTACATATGTGAGTAGCAAGAGAACCATGACTTTAGAACAGAACCATAAAAGGCTGATACAAAAGATCTTAACAAGATCATCCACCCTTCTATCCTTTGAGATTTATTAAATGTGATGAACCTGAATACTTTTTAAAGATTCTTTTAATAGATAGAGATCAATTAAATGGAAGAGACCAGACCAATGTAATGATTTTCATGCCGCTAAAGATCCTTCTATTATGCTCATACCAAATGGAAGCAATAAATGATGAGAAGAGGCTTCAAGAGGAGGCTTGGATGCTTGTTTCGAGAACAAAAAGAAAGATGTTACCTTATCTCCCCGTCAAAAGAGTTGATTTGGAGAAAAATTTTCGTAGAATTAAATGCCAAACAAGCCTAATGAATGAGCATTGAAAGAACAAGGCAGACCTCACAAAGAGAGCACCTATTAGCTAAGTAGTTACCTCTCTATTCACTAAGCATGGACTTGACGACTTAAAAAACAAAATTTTAAAAGACTAAGACGGTCTAAAACTGCTGAAATTATATTATGGACCAATAGCCAATTCAAAATATAATTATTTAGCCTCACGCTTCATATCATGGATATCTATCTTTTCCAGTTATCAGAGACATCCTTGTTCTTTGCAGTAGTCAACTAGGTGACTTATGTGCACTAAGTTACATCTCATTGAATAAACATTATTATCATCAAATTAGATATCCAATAGAGGCACTGAAGACTCTAACTTTGTTAATCTACAAAAGCACAAAACATTTTTATAATGTTAACATTTAAATACTCAATAGAGACATTCAAGACTCCACTTTGTTTATCTATAGAAGCTTACGATCTCAATAATTGATCTCAAAACATGTGTTGGCACCTCTCTTGTTTTTATGCATTATTCTCTACATTTCTTATTGGAGTTTACATTCTATCATTTATATCATAGTATGATCAATTATTTGAATGATCTATATGTAATATCATACATGTTATCCTTGTTATTATATGTTTTAACTTAAATTCTTCTTTTTATTTTACATCATTTATGATTACTAATTTTGTCATGAAGAATAAAGTTAAAGTACTATGAGACAAATTTCGAATATCTTCGATATGTCATCTCCCTCATTGTCTGATATGCTACCGATATCCAACCTAGAAAACCTTGATCTCACGTTTGTCAAACTTGTCCAGCAAAATTATCTCCTTTGGAAATCCCAATATTTAGCCATTTTTTGTACTCATGACCTTGTTGGCTATGTTAATGGCTCCTTGAAATGCCCTTCCGAATTCATTACTCATGATGGTGTCTCCACCAGTAATCCCCCTTATTCGCTTTGGGTTAAACAAGATCAACATCTAGCTAGTTGGATCATGGCCACCTGGACAAAGCCTCTCCTAGCTTAGGTTGTCAATCCAATTTACACATCCTCTCATGCTATTTGGTCAAAATTAGAGCACAACCTCGCATCTGCCTCCAAGCTACAAATCATCCTTACAAGGGGGAAACTCCAAACTGTCAAGAAAGGCTCTTCCACATGGATAACATCCTCAAGACCCTTCGCACTTTGGCTAACCAACTTGCTGTCATGGCCTCTCCAGTCTCTGATACTGATCTCTGCTACTTTACATTGGGTGGTTTAGGACTTGACTATGAGTCCTTTATCACTACCGTTTCCCTTCAAGCTAAGGACCTCCCCTTTGAGGAGTTATCCAGTCTCTTCAAGAGCCATGAAGTTCGGCTCTCCTCTCTTCATACTTATGTCTCATCTGCTGCAGCTCTTGTTGCCCACAAACCTCCATTCTCTACCGCCACCACAACTCACCCAAGCATCATGGTCGTGGCTGTGGGAGGTGTCGAGGCCAAGGTTCCTCCTCTGGCAAACCTCCTTATTAGGGCAGTCATCTACTCCTTCCCAAGGTCGACCACCTGTCAAGCTGCAATAAACTTGGCCATGTAACCATTGATTGCTACAATCGTCTCAATATGTCAAATCAAGGAAGGAATCCTTCTTGCCAACTTGCAGCCAATGCACCTTACTGCTGATACACACATTGAGTGGCTTACAAACTCGAGTGCTAAACACCATGTTACCCCCGATGCTTCTAATCTCAGCTCTCATTCAGAATATGCTGGACCTGATCAATGCATGGTAGGGGATGGTTCAAAGTTACGCATCTCGGGTATTGGTTCTACTTACTTGTCAACTCCTCATACCACTCTTAAATTACATCATGTTCTTCATGTTCCCACTATTTCTAAGAATCTGTTTTCCGTTGCCCAATTTACTAAAGATAACAGATGTTACTTTGAGTTTCACCCATCTCACTTTCTTATCAAGGACATGAAGTCCAAGACCATGTTATACCGAGAGCAAACTAGCAATGGTCTCTATCCCCTTTGTCTGCAAAGGTGCTCCTGCTTCTGTCAAGCCTCCTCAAGTCCTCATATAAAGTGCTTCTAGTTCAGTCTGGCACAATCAATTTGGCCACCCTGAAACTGATGTTGTGCATCGAATAATGAGTTCCTTACAACTCTCTTTTAGACCTCCAACTTTATGTACTTCGTGTCCGTTGGCAAAAAGTAGAAGACTCCCCTTTGCATCTTCGACTTCTTGGTCAACTCATCCTCTTCAATTGCTGCTTATGGATATTTGGGGACCTTCCTCTATTTTATCTAACGAAGGATTTTGTTTCTATCTGTTAATTGTGGATGACTTTACACAATATTCATGGCCATTTCCTTTGCACCGAAAATCCGAGGTGTTTGACACCTTTGTGCAATTCAAAACACTAGTTAAAAATCTCTTTTCCACAACAATTAAATCTGTCCAAACCGATGAAGGTCATGAATTCCTTAATAGGCAATACAAAAATCTTTATAGCAGAAACTGGTCTTGCTTTCCTTACTACAAGCTCAGTTTCACAGAGTATTATTGGGTTCAGGCTTTCCAAACTGCGGCCTATCTTATAAACAGGATGCCCACAAGGGTTCTTAACTTCAAGTCTCCCTATGAATGCCTACATGGTCGCCACCCTAATTATTCCCTACTTAGGGTTTTTGGCTGCTCTTGCTACCCTTTTTTGCGCCCTGTAACTTCTCAAGTTGGAATACAGAACTCAGAAGTGTGTCTTTTAGGGTATAACTCCTCTCATCATGGTTAATTCTGTTATAATCCAAGCACCAAGAAGATATTCATTAGCTGGTATGTGGTCTTTAATAAAGAAAAGTTTCCTTTTAGGTCTGACCAGCACCCTCAACCATCTATACAAGATTCAACCCCCTCCTTTCTTCTACCTATAACTACTCTTAGCTTACCCAAAACCCCTCTACTCCCTCCCCACCTCAGTCCTTATCTCTCCCTACTTCCTCTCCACCATCCTCTTATCTGATCACCTCTTTATCTCCAACAAACTAATCTCATCGATCTACTCTATCATCTCCTCCACTTCCCACAACCACCTCATCCTTATCACCACCTATCCTACCTAATCCCATGCAGCCTTTATCTAAACCCCACCAAGTCTATCGTCATCGCTATCTTCCAAACCCTAGCAACCCTCTTCTCGTGCCTAATTCTCAGCCATCTATCACCTCCTCTTTCAAGCCCTTGCAAGTTACCATCATTGCCAACCTCCTCTTCCTACAATTCCTCCCCTAATCCCTAGTACTTCATCAACTCCCCTCTCTCATTCCCATCCCCTTGATCCTCTCCTCTCCCCTATTCAAACTCCAACTAACTCTTCTACTTAATCTCTATCCCAGCCCTCTTCGCTGCCTTCCCAACAACTCCCTCCATCTTGCTCCAATCTTATCACCTCTCTCCCTCACCTGCAATCCATCTCCTCCTCTTCTCCTTGTCCAGTGCCTTTCTCCACAACCTTTCCTTCCCTCTATCCTCTTCCTCACACCCTTCTAACGAAGTCCACAACCTCTATCCCCAAGCCCACCTCCTATTCCCAATCCTCTAAATATCCGAAATAGCGACAAGCCATGGATGCTGAACTCCATGCCTTCGTCCAACAAAATACCTGGTCCCTAGATCCCCCCACTCCCTCATTAAATGTCACTAGCAAGTGGGTGTTCAAGGTCAAAACCAAGGCGGATGGCTCTATAGAAAGATTTAAGGCCAAGCTTGTTGCAAAGGGGATCAATTAGGTAGAAGGCCTTGATTATGCTAAAACATTCAGCATTGTGGTACATCCTACCACTTTTCGAATTGTTCTCTCCATTGCCCTATCTTGTCCTTGGCCTATCCTTCAACTTGATGTCCAAGACGCCTTCTTACATGGAGCTCTACAAGAGGATGTTTACATGGCTCAACCAGCAGGGTATGTTGAATCCAAGTATCCCACTCATGTCTGCAAGCGTCACAAGTTTTTATATGGCCTCAAACAGACACCTCGAGTCTGGTGTCATCGACTTTTGGGATTTCTTATCTCTCTCGGATTTATCGGGGGCTGACTCTTCCTTATTTATATATTCCAAGGGGACTTTTATTATCTACTTTCTCGTTTATGTGGGTGATATCCTTATAACAGCCACTGACTCCACTCTTTTAAATTCGATTATTGCTAAGTTAAAGGTTCCCTTTGCCATGAAGAATCTCGGCTAACTTCATTACTTCCTAGGTATTGAGGCTCACTTTCATCAAGGATCATTGTATTTATCGCAGTCCAAATATATTATTGATCTGCTTCACAGGGCATCCATGCATGATACTAAACCTATTGACTCTCCTGTTGCCCCCCCAAGGTGCCTCTATATTTACATGAAGGTGAACCTCTAGCAGATGCTACTACATATCGCAGCATTGTGGATGTTGTGCAATATGTGTCCATCACTAAGCCAGACATTTTATATGTTGTCAACCGACTATGTCAATTTATGCACAAGCCAACCTCTGTCGTTGGCAGGTTGTCAAACACATCCTCCGCTATCTCAAGGGGTCCATTTGTCATTGCCTTCTCTTTTCTCCTTCATCTAGCTTTACTCTAACAGCTTATTCAGATGCTGATTAGGCAGGATATCTCAATCACAGGAGGTCTACGAGTGGCCTCTCCATTTACTTGGGCTCTAATATTGTGTCATGGCTCTCAAAGAAACAACTAACTGTTTCTAGATCAAGCACCAAAGCTAAGTACAGGTCTCTTGCCTAGCAGCCTCTGAACTCACTTGGATCACTCAGCTATAACAAGACCTAGGCATTTTACTCAGCTCTCCTCCAGTGCTTTGGTGTGATAATAGAGGTGCTATTTCTTGGCCTCCAACCCTGCTTTCCATGCTAGGATCAAGCATATACAGATAGACTATCATTTTGTACATGAACGTGTGCTTAACAAGGATCTTATTATTCATTTTGTGCAGTCCCACGGCAACTAGCTGATTTTCTCACCAAAGCTCTTTGCTCTCCTCAGTTTCTTCACTTGTGGTCCCCAAGCTTCAGCTCCGAGATCTGCCACTGAGCTTGAGAGAGCGTAATAACCATCAACTTGTTAGGGTTACTTAGTCTCACTTTATGTAGTCTTATCTTCTAATCTTGTGCTTATCTGTATTGATTGCTCTATGCATATCTGTATTAGTTGCTTTTTGTTCCTTGACTCTCTCAACTACATGTATGTTTATTCACCTTGTACATCTATACATATCAATGAAGATATAGTCTCAAATTGGTTTTCCCACTTGAGTTTTCTGAAAGAACTAAATAAGACTCCAACTAAAATAAAAAACTTCCTAATGAGAAATCAACTTGGAACAGGAAAAACAAATTCTAAAAGTAGAATATTGTTTGCCATCAACAATGAAGCCATCAAGAAAACAAAATAGTATCAAGTGATTTTGCAATTTTTGTAGATTTTGTTTCATATAATAAATTCCAAAGTTTCATACATTTAAAAAACTAATAATGCCCCAGCATTTTTTAGCCCTTTTCAATCATCAATTATCTCACATCTGTGCACATTATGGGAGACCAAAGTTGCACAGTCTATGATAAAATAGTATGAAGACACATTTACATACCATTAATGCTTCAGCAAGGCCCTCTGCTATGGCTACTTCGCCAAAGCCACCACCACAAAAGCGAATACTTCCTAGCCAATGAAGAAACACGTCCACATCTCTTGTCCAGCCACTCCTTTGCACCAAGCAAGCTGCATCATATAAGATTGCACACTGTTCAATGTACATTAATTATGAAACACAAAAAATTCTCCACTAAGTTATAAAAATATGTGATTTGATCATTGATACGAGCTATTTATACAACCAAGTGGAAGTGGAAAGGTGAACAGGATACATATCCCCAATCCAAGTCACCTAAACTTAGGTTGCTGACTAAAATGATGATAATTTATATTGGGACTAGGTAGATAACGATAATTTCTCAACGAAAGATACTTTATCTTGAGAAGGAAATATAATGTAGAAACAAATAAGCAACAAAATCTCAAAGGGACCATCTTTAACTAATCCATGCATCCCCTGATGAGAATTAACGTAATAAGAGCTAGGCACCAACACAACCAGAACTCCAAAAAGATGACACCTTGCAGCAATTAATTCAAGGAGTAACAGAGTGATTTGATTTCCTTTTATGAACTTCCAAATCCTCAAGCAAGGTTCTACAGTGAAAAAGTACACTGCACACTAAATTGCCATTCAATTCACACGGTAGCCACATCAAAAGTAAAACATTTTGTCGAATGGCCAAATAAATTACCTCTAAAAAAACTCAAATTAAAGTTAGCCACAACTATCAGCATACACTGAAACATTATTGAATGCGAATGACAGCTAAGAAGATAGATATCTGTAAGATTGATTCAAGTAAAGTATAAACACAACAGAAAACATTACTATGTGCAAGTGTGAAATTCAGATGAACTAAGACCAGTCGCATCTCACACAAGCACCCTACACGAATCTAGTGGAATAGATGTGAAGACTTTAATCAAAGCTAAGACGTATTTCGATCAGTCTCACTTGATTTTAGGAATATTTGATACAGTTCTTGAATTAGAGGTCCCTATTGCGCTCTTCAATCATGTCGCTTCTTAGATTGTCTTGATGTAAGAACAATCAAAAGTCCACTATGCTTTCGCATCACTTATTTTATGGAGGTGAGAATCCTAATTACATCTATGCCTTTTCTCCAATGAGAGGTCATTCCCAACACTACATCCTTTACATACAGAGGGGTCACTCCCAAACTCTGGAAGCTCTTAGAAGGGCAATTTACACATGTTAAAAGGTTGAAAAGCACAATTGACCAAGAGTATGAGCTAATGAGAAGATGACGCACAACTTGTGGCTTTCTTCATAAAAGAAACCTTGATTTACATATGAAGAGGCCCCTTGAAGATTCTCCCAACATCTTTCTCTTGGTTTAGAAGGTAAAACTTGCACAACGATAGAAAAGAGCCAAAAATGGAACTTTTTGTCAAAAATCTGATCATGCTTCAAAACTCCCTTGAACTAGCTGATCCTACAAACTGACCAATTGATTGTCTGTCAATCGTCCAATCAACTTTTGAAATTCTATTTTCTATTTTTCATGCTTTAAACGAGTTACTCATTGAACCTGGATTATTATGCCATCTTCAATGCACTTCAATTCCATCGCCACCTTGGACTTTACATCAACCAAACTTATTACTTGTTATGTTTGTCATCATTTAATACTTTGGAAGTTGCAGCCTTTTTTATTCTTCTTTTTTTAAGGGATGTTATGGTATTCATTAAGATTAACATTGCAACACATTTGCAAAGAGGTAGGCAGGTGTTAAAACCTCCGATCTAGGCAATAATATTTTTAAGAGACCTGTTATGGTGGACTCCTTGTTGGAGGCATTTTTGAGTGCATCATAGAATGCTACTGTCAGTTAGGTTATCCAAATCTAGAAACCAAGAGAGGGGATGGATAGAGAACAAATATGAGAGACTTAGAATTTCAGCCCAATCTGCAAGGTGGACCAGACACCAACAATGAGATCATATAATCATTTTTACATCAGAAAAATAGTCAACCCATCAGAATGTTCAAAATTGGCAAATTCTATCTAATGATGATGGCACTCAAATCAAAGGCATAATATATGAATCCATCATAGGCTACAGCGCCTTCATAAATAAAGCTTCAGTCCGTCTTAAAAACCTTGGGCACCATCAGATGGTGCACAGAGCTGATCACTCATTGTTCTTCGGCCTTATCTTCTCATTCCAGCCCATGCTACTGAGTTAGGCCCACATATCATATGCATTTTGGTATGCACAGTCAACATCAACATATGGAGAGGACACCACCAAATTTTGATATTATTTGGCAAAACCATTTGTAAAGATTCAAATTCAGCAGAGTCTACTCAGATTAAAACTTAAAAATTCATCCCTTATAATGTAGATAAGATCTATATATAGGAAAGATAAATATAGCATCCAGAGGAAAATGCTAGTAAGCTACTTACCACTATGAGGGCCATGGGCATTGAAGACTACCAAGGCCAGCTCCACAGAATTTTTCTGTCATTTAATAATAGCTCAATAAACGAACAAAGCTGTAAAAATACAACAGTGCCCAGCACTCATGTCCCAACATCAACATACAAATAGGAAATCAAATTAAATCCATGTCAGACAAAATACATATGAAAAATATAAAAAGAAGGTTATTTAATCATGAGAAGCTGAAGATTGAATTTGATGGATTTTAACAATCAAGATCAGTTGTGTTTTATAACAAAATTGTTTTTTAAAGCAATTCAGCATAAAAGAGGCTCTTCATTAAGGGATCTCTAATCACGAGAAGCTCATCAACAAGTCTAGTGAATGTGTTTTAGTAAACAAAATGTTGCTAACATTGAATTATTTCATTTTGAGAACAAAATCAGCTCATTACTAATGCCATTTGTGGGATTTTATATCTTCACTAATGGTTTTGCATTTTGTTAGGAAAACAGTGAATCGTACCAATTTTTCCACTAATGCAATTGGCCTTAAAACATAAGTGCAAGCACTGATAATTCAGTACTCAGGCGAGAAAAAGAAAATGTTTATCTGATATTAATGTCAATTTTGTCATTCAGCAACAAGGAAATATATGATGTTGGTATCAGACTAATTTGTTGAATATCATGTCATGATTATAGGAGAAAAAAGTCTGAATATGGATAATCTTAGGGTGGAAAGACTCTACAACATGGGGATTTTATGTGGGCCAAAATGTTATCATTACATAGAAGTAGTTTACTTGGTAAAGTAGATGTTATTCACATCTGAAGCCATGGCAAGGGAAAACTGCATCACTTTTGAGCTAAACTACAGATAATGATGTCCCACAACTGAGAAAACCATCAATAAAAATATCCACCATCAAAAAGTAAAGACTCAGAACATCATATTGAACTGTCTTATAACCTCAGTACCCTATAATAGGCATTTATGCTTTCCCCCCATGAATTTCAATAGCTACCTATTCGCCATACCAACCTTTTTTTCATTTCCTCTCAATTTCATCATAACAGAAGATCATCAAAAGATGACTTGACACTGAGATCTTGTACAAGATTAGCACGTATTCAATGTATATAATCAGATAACGCCGCGAGAAACTACCTGGCCGGTCACTTCAGTGCCATGGAAGCTCCTGCACATTTGCAATACAAAGTTTACATTCATTAAGAAGCATCAAAACTGAGATAACCACATACACACCAAAAAAAACAAAAAGATCAGCATGTGACATAAAAATGCACATAAATACCCATAACAACTCAAGTCTAATGATGTTTCCTAGAGATAGAACCGATAATCCTAGTGATTATCTCGCAGCCATACGAAGTCGAAATTAATTTTGCATTGTCTATATACTGACAAATAACTAATTCACATCCCTATGATGATTGTCAATAACCTCTCTTAAACAAAACAACACAAGTAGCCCGATTCAAGCGGCGCAATGAATCCAACTTGACCACCAAGTAAGCGAAAGAACGCAACTTTATCAAAAATTACAGCACCGACATAACAAAAACAACATTCACGAATCACTGTCCATCAAAATATGTTCACAGGAAATGCAAATTCTCCACAAAATGAAAACAGAGAGAGAGAGAGAGAGAGAGAGGAAGGCAGTCCGAACCGGACGATCTTGTCGAGGTAGTCGGAGAGGAGGGAGTTCCAGAAAGGGCCCATGGCAGCGGTTCCCTCGACGACGACGACGAGCTGCCTGTCCAACGACTCCATCGCCGCCTCCTTGGGCCGTGCCTCCATGGATCGTCTACCGCCTGCGCTTAATTGAGGAAGGAGTCAAAATCGCTTCTTTCTTTTCCCGTCAAATCAACCAATTTCTTTTTTCAAAGAAAAGTCATGGGTGGGCCTAGGTTTCGTCGAACCGGCTCCTAGAGTCCCAAACAAACAAAACAAAAAAGAAGAAATAAGATCAACAATTCTGCCCTTATCTATAATACATTTGTTTTTTACTTCGAGTCGAGTTTAATGGAGATAAGTTTTAGATAAACATGTAAAATCTCAAGTTCTATTTATTTATATTTTTTTTGGTATAATTTATGATAAAATTAGGTGAGACTAATAATAGTCGCAGACTTCAAGTGGCGAAAATGATTATAACTAACGTTAGAGTTGACAATGACAAGAGTTTTGAGAAGAGCACCCGGTTGAAGAAGAGAATCAAGGCAAAAAGAATAAAGAGAAGGAAGTCACTCTGCTTATTAGGAGTTGTATTACTTGGAGTCTTAAGTTCTTTTGTGAGTAGGAGTCCAAAAAGTAATTGTTTTTCTTATTTTCCTAGGTAAAGTATGAGTCTTGGGATTATTGGAGTCTTATGTATTAAGAGTTATGGAGTTATTAGGAAGTGTTTTATGTTTATAGTTGAGTTAGGAAAATAGATTTATCATATATATGAGGGTGTAGGCCTCAGCCAAGTTAGTTCCGACTATTGAATAAAATATGAAGCTTGCCCTTTAAGTCTATTGTTTTCTTCCTAGTCATTCTCTTTCCAACTTATTTGATGAAGCCATATTCTTTAGGATTAGATCTAGTTACTAGAGTTTAATCCTTCACTTGGTTGTAAGTTTCTACCTTACCTTGTGTAGAAGCAACCATACGACTACCAAAGTAGATATCAAAGCATGTACTTCCTTCCCCTCAGAAGTTGAGCTTGCTTTATTTCCAGATGTGGGAAGTGAAGTTGCAACATGATATATGGCCTTCTCAAGCAATTCACTTCCCTACCTTGATTCCTCTATGAAGACTTATATTGACTAGAAACCACAAGATCAGGGAGCCAAGATAGATACTTTTGGGAGACCAAATCCGGTAGCTTACTACTCCTTAGGTGTTGTAGCCTTGAACCCTAACTTTGGGAGCTTCATTGCAACAATTTTTCCGCCACCAACAGAGAGGGGTTCTACCTTACAGCTCCCCAGGTGTTGTAGCCTTGAACCTCGACTATGAGGGTTTGCCTACAACAACCTTTCCCCCACCAACAGAGGGGGTTCTACAACAACCCACCCAATTCTATAATCGAACCGGGCTCCAATTTTGGTCTGAAACCCGAACCTATATCAATCGACATTGAATAATTAAAAATAAAATAAGCATGCAATAAACAACAATTGTTTAACAATACTTAAACAATTAATATAGCATTATATTGCAGCAAAATATAAATTATTCCAACTATAGATAATTTGTCCATAACAATAAATAAAGTAATCAAGTACTAAGCATTGGAAATAATATAAAAGTCTCAAATATAATTAATCCAACTCCCATGATGCTAATAATATATAACCAAGTAATGATATACTAAAAATTGGCGCAAAAATAACTAATATTATTTAATTGACAGTCTAATTGCAAAGTCTACATCGTTGTCTCCTCCAAAAGCTCACTCCCAGCTAGTTATTACATATAGAGACAATTTCACATTAATCATGAAATCACTAAGTCCGTATAACAATAATGAATAAATAAAAAGCGTCACAAATATGAGTTTATACCCAACTCCTGTTCCAACTGATTAGCTGATCTGCTGGAGAGATTTACCATCTATGATCATAAACAGTCTCATTGGGATATAGTACATCTATTCCGCACCTAGACTTCGGTGTCCAAGTGCGTACTGGGCTGAGTCGGTTCACAATTTTCTGAACTTATTTTTGGGATGAGCCTCACCCCTAGTCACATCTTAATCAGGCAAATGAAGTCCAACACCCGTCTTTTCTAACTCCAATGTTGAGACTAAACATTTCCCTCGACTAATCAACAATTGTCTCTACTAATTGAATATCATGCAAGCTATATGTACTTTGAATGTCTTAGCTATTCTCTCAAACTAATTTATAAGCGATCTCCTAAAACCCCAAATTAGATATTAATTCAAATATTAGATTGATTATATGTAATGCAATGACATGAGATGCATACACAATTAACTTTCAACGACATACACACATTCATCTTTGAGCATATATATACACTCAGGGCATGTGTAACATATTAACCCTCTAACATCATCAAATAATCATAATTAGAATATTAAATATAATTAACTACTTAATTAAAAACATTTAAAATAGCCTGAATTTCAATCACAGATGCTCAAGCACCCTCTTTCAAGGTGCTCGAGCGCTCTCCAAGTTGTCAGGAATTAAGATTGACATTTGCTAACACCCAGTTTCCCGGTGTTCATGCACTCTAGTAATTTTCACACACATCTCTTAACAAAGAACAGATCATTTGAGCACTCAGTTTCCTAGCGCTCGATGGTTGGGTACTTTACCAATTTTAATACTTCCAAATTTTTCACGAATTTCTGATTTTTTGATGTATTTATCAATCAAGTTTGATTCTTTTTTATACTAACAAGTTTATATGATGATTCTAGACAAACCAAGATAGATTTTCATCAAATTAACTATTTTTAACAAACTTACCGTTAAAACATAAATTTCAAGGAATTTACTACTAAAATTGTATAAATCATAGATGAAAGTTGATCTAACTCGAATAAATCATCTAATCATCAAATTAAATCATCAGAAAAGCATATAAAACTTCATAAAACATGTTACTATACCAAATCTATGGACGTTCTTCATGAATTCAATAAACTAATATAGGTAATTTTTTAAACGGCATGCACACAACAAGAATTAAATGCAAAAATTCATCTTTTCTTGATAAAAAATACATACAACGAATTGAAACCTTATAAATTCATTGTACAACACGATTCTCCACAAAGTAAGTCCATGATACCTCTTAGAAATCATCCAAACTCAATCAAAATTCATATAATTGTGGCACAGGCATGTCCTAAACATGAACTCTAGACGAAAACATGACCATTTAATGAGAAAATTGAGAAAAGAAGACAAAACATATCAAAACCTAGCCGCCTTCACCTCCCTTCTCAACATCAAAAAAATTTAGAGAGAGAGAGAGAGTCTGCCAGTCTCTATACTTATATATTAAGAAACATAATTAACTAGGCATATTTTTGGTATTCTACTCTAATTAATTAATAAAAATATAAAAACAATTATATTTACCTAGAAGGGGTAACTACTTCTTAACTTCACCTTAATTAAGAGTTCTAAATTTCTAAAACACTATTCCAAACCTTCCTATTCACTATAATTTTGTCACATTAAAATTCTCATATTTTATGGACTTGGTGAAAAGTTAATTCTACCCCTCCAAGTCATTATCTAATAGTTAGGTCATAAGATCAACTTAAAATGGTTATATCTCACTCTTTAGAAACTTTGTTTCACTTGATTTTGTTGTTGTTGGATTCCTTAGGATATATAGTTTCTTATTCTAAAATGTAAAAATTATATGACATCTATTTTGAAATATAGAATTTTTTTATATGACGTGTCAAGTTTACTTTGTTAATGTAAAACCCACGATTCGAGTCAGGGTTTTATATTCAAAACCAGTCAGTTCGACTGTTATTTTTGAGTCGAGTCACTTTCAGAATACGTATACTGAGCCAACATTAGTTGTATGTATGAGCTATGAGGGTCATGCGCAATCAAGTATATTATGATAACGTCATGAATACAATAGACCAAAATGAGTTATCAGAATATATGAGAGTATGCCAGTTTTTTTATTTTATTTTATTTTTATATATAGTGGATCGTAGAATTAGTTTTAGGCCGTTTATCACGTTAGGATGCGTTACGGACAGTTTGGGTGGGTTGATAGTTCTAGAGTATATCATTATGATGTTTTGGTACTTGTTTGATTTTATGGGATTTTTTCTGACTTTTTTAGGATTTAATACGACTTAGTTATTATTCTTGACTTGAGCCGGACATGAATCAAATATTATTTATGATATTGCCACCCAATTGTTTTTTTCACCCCCGACCTTTTCTTCTTCCTTGCCCAAACCCTTGCCTCGACGCCGCCCCCATGCAGCATCGCCGCCGCTGCCGTGGACGCCACCCTTCTACAGATCTGCATCGCCTAGCCCTGCCACGGCGTTGCCATGCCGCCCCGACCAGGCTCAGCCACCATCTAGCCGCCGCGACGCGAGGAAGCAGCGCCTTTGCGTAGCGCTTTGGTCGTCGATCGCGCTATCGGTGACCATCGTCGCCATGATCGGGTGGTGGCCTCGACACCCTCGATCACCCAGCGACCTATCTGACCGAAGCAGAGGCAGTCGCCACCCAGGCCGACCGGATCGAGTCACCCATCACCGCCGGCTCTGTTTTGCCATTTTTGGCGAGCTCGCTCGCTTCCATCGACCATGTCGATGTCATAGATGAGTCAGGCTCGCCGAGTTGGTTCCAACGGTACCCAATATGATCACTTCCAGCCAGTAGACGCCGCCGGCGACTGTTGCCGAAAACCGTCGGAAAGTTGCCAGGAAATCGCCAAACTCGCTGGAAAACCAGATTTGCAAGCATTTGGCAGATCTTCTGCTCCAGTCGAACCTGATCGACTTCGGACGCTACTGAGCATCGAATTTGAGCTTCGAGACGCGCAACAAAACCCTAACTGTCACAAATCGCCGACGACATGAGGCATAATTACCTCCAAATTGATAATTTAAACTTGATGATTGTTAGCCCAACATGCTAGGGTTGATTTATTGATGTGATTAATGTTTAATTATGGATGAAACGATGAGTTGCATGATGAGATTAAATGTGAATGGAGAATAAGTGATCTAATGAGAGCATGATAAGTGACTAAGACGTAACTTAGAAAAACACGATAAGATTAGTATGAATAGGAGGAGTTAGAATTGCTTTCATACTTATGATTATTTGATTGTTGATTGATGTTGGTTGTATTGTGAGTGTGTATTGGTCATGTCGAGTTGATGCATCATTTAGTTCGTGGGCGTTAGTATTTAGTTTTGATGTGTATGTATGGAATAGGAGCTCGCCGTCTAGGCGCGATGACACGCTTGGAGCTTCTACCAGGTCCGTTTAGGACTCATCTCTGTTTTACGTTCTCTTCTATTGTATGTTTATTTTATTATTTACAGGACAGGTTAAGTGATATTTTATTGGATCCCATTTAACTCGGGCCATTTAGCAGAACAGTTTTCTGGATTAATAACCCCTCGAGTATGATTTCAAAAACAAGATCCACTACAAATTGCCTTCGGGCCTATTATATAAACCCCTTCCCAGGCCTATTATATAATATTATCAAGTTTTCAGTCAGACGAGAGATGGAGAAACCGACTGCACGTACCATGAGCGAATGTCGTGACAATCAAAGCGGGCTCTGGATTAGTGCAGTGGACTGTTTCATTCCCAAGGGATCCTGACAACTCTGCGTTTGAGTTCCTTGCACCCGAAGAACGTGGAGGTTTACGGTAACTGTTTAGTACAGCGCATGTCCGGACTTGTGGTTTAAAGGGTACTAAAGGCAACTGCCTGAGAGTACTCGGCCTTCGTGTTCAAGGCCAGGAGAAATATGGAGGTAAGGAGATGGCTTAGGATTCGAGATGAGAAATGAAGTAAGAAAATGTCGAGAGAGTCATCAACAGCAACAGATCTGTCAGCTCGGGATGCTACCGGGCCTACAGCCCAGTGGCATGTCCGGACTTGTGGTTTAAAGGGTACTAAAGGCAACTGCCTGAGAGTACTCGACCTTCGTGTTCAAGGCCAGAAGAAATATAGAGGTAAGGAGATGGCTTAGGATTCGAGATGAGAAAATGAAGTAAGAAAATGCCGAGAGAGGCATCAGTAGCAACAAATCAATCAATTCGGGATGCTACCTGGCCTACAGCCGAGTGGCTCCTCAGTAGGTGCCCTTCAGAGTGTTCACGAAGAGTATCTGATATTTTCTTTCATATGAGAGTTTGCTCTTATAGCCAGCTTGTTATAGTTATTTTATTTTCAGGACCAGTAACACTTGTTACTGACGTGATTGTATACTATATGTAGGTAATAATCACGAGTTGGAGGAGTCAGCTTGGATGGAAGAGCACTGTTGTCGCTTGCACACATGTCAGTCGATAGAGTGGTTAATATTTTGTTTTTAATGTTATTATATTGTGAATGGTGTGACTAAATACTTGAGACATGATAATGTGACATGATTAAATGCTAAGACAGGATGACATGTTGTGATTAACTTGTTAAGACATGATGACAGAATGTGAAACATGAATAGATTGCGCAGCGGAAGTGTGGAGGGTTGAGACCCAAGCTTAAAGTGAGTAAATTGTATATTAGATTGTGTGAATAAAGTTGCTTGATATATAGATATATATTTGTATATATGTTTTTATATATTATTTTGACAGAGTGACCCTAATTGCACTTTTAGGGAATACGCTTGTCCGTTTTATTTCAGAATTTTCATTGATTTGGTCATAATTATTTGGTGTATGAATTACTTTGCATGCCACCTATGTAGTATCATTTTAGGATTCTGTGCATTTAACCTTGCATGATAAGTCGTATCTTTTTCTTAAGATGCCAAGATTAGATCTGCACGAGTTGGGTTCAGGTTAACTGACCTAATCGGGGCCTGTAACATGTCAGTTTGGTTCACGAGAGTGGAATGGATTTGGGGTGTTACAGTTTAACCCAACTCTCGTGTTCCCATGGATCCGCTGCACCTCCCTCCAAGTCCTCTTGGGGAAGTTCTCCTACCCAAACCTCCTAACCCACGACAATAACAATGATCTTGTCTTCATCATTGTCGTTGATTTTATGAGCAACTAACTTTTGATCATCCTAACTGTAGGTGGCAATCGAATATTCCTCTCCCATTTTGCTCGTGATATTCATATGTTTAAGGGGTGAGCAACCCTTACATGGAATTGAAGAGTTTAAAACAAATGTAGATGATAATCTCTTATCCTTCCCACCTACTACAAATGCCAACCAAAGGGATGCTTTTAATTGATGTTGGAAATTTTGATTCATGTTGGAAATCCTAGAATTCTATGGCTTTGACAATGATAATGAATTCCTGGATTGGTTGGCTTCAATTGAACAAATATTCAATTCAACTACAGTGCCTTCTTATGCTTATGTTAGTCTCGTAGTAGGGGAGTTTAAGGGTGGTGCTCTTGCTTGGCAGCATGTAATTTTTGTTGGGCCATTTGGACCCCCACCCAAGTTCCAAAACCACTGTTGGGCCCTTCGGGCCCCCAAAAGCGATTTTAAATAACTAAAGGAAACTCATAATAGGTGTCACATGCCTCTCTTAATTCAAAAGCTAACTCAAAGAATAAGGCTTTCCCATTAGCCTATATACAAGTCACCAACAACCTCTACGACCGATGTGAGATAAACCCAACAACTTCCCTTCACACATCGGGTGTGGCCCGAAACCATCATCGTCTGACACACTCCCCTTAAATCAGACGACACCCATCTAGCAAACTCCTCTTCAAATCATCAGGCGAAACCCATGAAGGAAATAACAACAATTGGTGTAGGCAAACCCGGCTCGAACTTGGCTCTGATACCACTTATTGGGCCATTTGGGCCCCCATCCAAGCTCCGAAACCACTGTTGGGCCCTTTGGGCCCCCCAAAAGGGACTTTAAATAACCAAAGGAAACTCACAATAGGTGTCACGGGCCTCTTTTAATCCAAAAACTAGTTCAAGGAATAAAGCTTTCCCATTAGCCTATATACAAGTCACCAACAACCTCTATGACCGATGTGAGATAAACCCAACAATTTTATCGCAGTGGGCTCATGTTATGAACCACCTATTGCTACATGAGAAGAGCTTTGATGAGAGATGAAGACAAACTTCTTGTCATATAAGTATAAACAATAATTATTCCCTAAATTATACAACTTGCAGCATGGAGCACAATCTATATAGTACCATACAAGGACTTTCAATACACGTTTGCTAAGAGTAAAGAGTAATGACAAGCTCGTTGCTTGACACCTCTTTAGTTTAAGACTTGATTTACAAAACAAATTGTGAGAATTTTACTTCTTAATAGTAGAATAGATTGTGCCATTGGCTGAAGCTTTCGAGAACCAAGCTATTACAGCTACTTGCAGATTCCAACCAGCCCCTCAAGTAGGCTAGCAACCACCTCCATCTGCTGGCCAACAGTCAACTCCACCTGTGGGCAATGCTCCTCTTAAAATTGGTGCTCCTTCCTTGCAACCAAACATGACCTGAAGTGCCTCTATTTTGTCTAAGAAACGTATTGTACCTAACGGATCCAAAGTTACCTACTTTAAGTGCAATCAATCAAGACACATGGCAGCCAACTTTCCTCAATTGCGACCTCATTCGCTTGCATCTGTGATTGGTTTTGATGTTTATGATAATGAAGTTTATGAGGAGGAAGCTGAAATTGAAGAGGAAGTCTTACATGGTGTGGATGGACATAATTTAGTCACTTGCCCCCTTCTATAAAAACCTTGTGAGGAACATGAGGATAGGAGGTGACATAGCATTTTCATGACTACATGTCACCTCAGTAGTCTCAAGGCCAAGTTCATCATTGATCCAGCTACTAGTGAGAGCATTGTGGCTGAGAGAATAGTCCAAAGGTTGAAGCCTCATCCTCACCCTTATAGCCTTGCATGATTAGCCAATTTCATCAATATAAAGGTGTCTAGGAGATGCTTGGTGAGCTCTTTTATCAATAAATTCAAGGACCAAGTATGGTGTAATTTAGTACCGATGGTTATTTGTCACCTCTTGCTAGGTCGATCTTGGCAATTCGATCAGAGTGTGAGATGGAATGAGTTCACTAATGTATATTCTCTGGTGTTGCATAACTAGAAATATAATGTAATACTGTAGCCATTTCATATGAGAATGATTTCATAATCTACTTGTCTCACTTTGGCGAAAATGAAGTATGAGTTGGAGGATTGGGATACGAACTTTACTTACTTGCAAAGTTGAAACTTTGCTAGCAGAGTTTGTGGATGTCTTCCTTGAGGATTTACCTTTGGGTTTGCCACCTAGTTGATCTATTCAAAATCAAATTGACTTGATACCAACTGCCACTATTCTGAATAGGCCGCTCTGCCGTATGTCTCTAGAGCAACATGATTAATTGAGGTGCCAAGTTGAAGAACTTTTAGAGGATGGGTATATACATGAAAGTACTAGGCCTTGTGGCGTATTAGCCCTTTAGTGCCTAATAAGACAGTTTTTTACACATGTGTATTAATAGTCAGGTTGTAAATTAAATCACTATCCAATATAGCATCCCTATTCCGTGTTTCGATAGTATGTTGGATAGCTTATGCGATATTATGATCTTTTCTAAGATCGATTAGAAGAGGAGAGGATAGCATCAAATTTGGATTCGTACCCGGGACAAATAGAAGATAATTTTCAAGACACACAAGGGCTTGTATGAATGGTTGGTGATGTATTTTGGTCTCTCTAATGCTTCAAGAACTTTTATGCACCTTATGAAAGAGATGCACTGACCATTTTTTGGCACTTGCATGGTGGTCTACTTTGATGACATCTTGATGTATGGTATAGATGTGGACAAACATGTTGATCATTTTCTATGAGTTTTGATTTAGTTGCAAGAGGAGAACTTGTATGCCAATGCATCTAAGTGTTAGTTCTTTGTCTCTAAAATTATTTTCCTTGGATATGAAGTGTCTAAGGATGGTTTGATACTGGGTTTGACTAAGGTGCAAGCTATGAGAGATTGGCCAAAATGAACTACATTTTCATGGTTTGACTAGTTTCTATGGATGCTTTATCCAAAATTTCATCTCCATCATGGTTTGCCCTTTAATTCTACTATTTACTTCCAATTCCTTCTTCATGTTCTCTATTGGTTTGTCGAAGCTACATTCCTAAGGATTAGATCTAGTTCCTAGAGTTTAATCGTTTGCCTAGTTGTTAGTTTTTACCTTACCAAAGTCATCCCCTGTGTAGAAGGAACTTATAGCCTGTTATTATAGCCATACCACTGCAGTCACCCCACCAAAATTTTACTTGAGCTAATGAAATTTTATTTGAAATTTTCATTGAAAGTTTATAGTACTTTATTATGTAGTTCCCCTTTCCATTTGTATTGATTAGATTAAGACAAGATCTTTCACTTGGAAAAAAAGAGAATGCAAATCAACTATTTAATTTCCTAGTGTTTTTGTCAAAAAATGCCTCAGTATTTGGAAGGGACTTTTTTCGATAATATGGACATGCTAATATGATTGATTTTCAAGCATTTAATGATTTTAGTTAGTTTCCAGAAAAGCCTCTTCAAATTGCTATGGATTAAAGGGCTAAGTATATATCTTAGCTTCTTGTATATGATTCAAAATATCCTAAAAATTATCTTTGAATATAGCACCTATTTTAGCCATTTCAAAAACCATTTGAAATAATTTTGCTTACAATGTATGATATTATTCCATAGGATTCTCCAACTTGGCTTCAATAAAGAGAGACGACAATCTATAATAGTGCATAAAATTTTTCCTTCATCTTCGTACAATGTATTTAACATTGAATTCTTCGAATCTTTTTTTAGAACATAGCATGGGAGAACAAAATACCTTTAAATCAAACTCACCACATATGTATTTAACTTCATTATCCTCCTCAATATAAAACACCTCATATGATGAATATTTATACCCATTGTGTTATTTGACCACATAAGTAAATAATGAAGCATCCGTTTTGATCAACTTGGTAGTGCAACCAATACATTTATATAACTCACTTTGAAATCTTCTAAAAATGTAAATAGTATACACTCTAGAGAATTGTTCTTCATAGACATTCGTGAAATTAGTGGTGGCAACATATTCCATGAGTTAAAATCTTGAAGACATTCCCTTTCATGTTTGCTTGGAAAACAATATTATATGTTAACACAAATTAACATAAAGTATTATTGAAAGTCACATATTATTAAAATATTCATTCACGCTTTCTGATCTTTGTGTACTTGCCATTGTAGCCCAAAATATATTTTTGATAGATATTGACACCCAAATATATTTATCTTTATACATTGAGTCCAACCAATAATTATTGTCATGAATAAAAATCTTGAATCAACTTATTCAATGCTCGCTCAAAGCCACTAATACAATATCTTTAAGCTTCTCTTTAATTATTTCATATTGTATACAACTTGACAACTTCTTGAAAATTTTATTCATCATGTACCATATACACAATAGATGTCGAGCATTAGGATATACAATCCTCACAACGTTACCAATTGATTTGCATTGACATGTAATTATGCTTTTGTGAGCAAGACCGCCCATACATTTCAGCCAAGTGTTGAATAATAACCAAACATATGTTTCTATTGATTCATCGGCAAGAAAACTAGCTATTAGCAATATTGAAGAGCCGTGATGATTTATTCTTAAAAAAAATGTAAGTGGCATAATATACTTATTAATAAGGTATGTTGTATCAAACAATATCACATCACAAAAGCATAGATATGAATCCCTTGATCTTTTATCATTCTAATACATACTTTGATGTTTCCCTTCATGATCAAGATCCATGGTATAAAAGAAGTGTGGATTTTTCTCTTATTGTCGAATAGACCAATCACGAACTACTTGTGCATCTCCGTCTACAAAAGTTAACTTTCTTACTTTTTCTATGTAATTTTTGCAATCTTTCTCAAAAGAAATGTAAATTTTCATATCCATCACCACAAGCAACAAGAATATGAAATGATTTTATAAGTGGAATCTCAATTTTATCATTATATTTGAGTTACTTCTTCATGCACTGATAAGTTTTTGCAGTACTTATAGAAGTGAGCTTTAAAGGAGGTACTTAGGTGATTATGTTCTAAGATAACATGTTCCAAATGTAATAACCCATATTCTTGAAACCTCAATGTTATCTTGTCTTGGCATCGAGTTTTTGCTGGTATATTTTTTTCCTTAAAGAAGTTAGGTTGGTGCTAAGTTTTGGGTTGTCTTCCTTGTTACAAGTAATGACAAATTCAAATGGTTTATCATCTTTTTTTAATCCCCTTCTTTGGATTTCAAATCCAAGACGGTTTGTATAATGATATCACTTGTATGAAGTATCGTACCATTTGCAAGGACATTGTCATTCGTGAAGTTGATTAATGAGTCCTTGTGATCATCTTTGCCTTGATCAACATCTTGTGCCTTGTCTTGATGATCTTTTCAAGTCTCAACATGCCCATCAACCTTAACAAATTTTCAAGCTTGATTTAAAATTACAAAAATATCAAATAGTAAAAAATAAAGAATGCAACCAAGAAGAAACCAATTTTATATGAATGTTTATATATTTGCATATATGACAATAATTTTCAAATGAAGAAATGTATAAATAAAAACTGAACTCCTTTATTCGAGAGCCCTTTTCTAAAGTGTGAAAATAACTAAAATCTAGAAAGCAAAAAAATGTTGTGTATATATAAAATAAGCTTCAACAAAGTATCTTGGTGATATGCATACCTCTGATTCTGAAGAAATAGCTTACCTTGATTAAGTGTTTGCTTATATGAGGGTGTGGTGGTTGTGTTGTCCCTATTCTGTGCAAGATCATGGGTAGCAAATAGAGACAATGAAGGCCAAGTATGATCAGAGTTTAGTGGATAATTACAAGCTTGCATGAAGGGAACGAATGGAATGACAAAGCGTTGTTTATGTTTTTGAAAGACAATGTTGTTTTTTGCAGGAGGCAAATTGATGTTTGTGCTCCATTACCAATTAATTATTGCCATGTCATCCTTTCATGTGGGTAGCCACTTAATAAAGTGATGCATTCATGTGAGCCTCTATTACTCCGAAAGCCAACTCGTGAAGTGAAGCTTTCCCAAAGTCTATATACAAGTCATTACCCTTTAATAATGTAAAGCATTCACGAGAGCCCCTATTACTTCGAAAGCTAGCTCGAGAAGTAAGGTTTTTCCAAAGTCTATATACAAGTTATTAGCCTTTAATAATGTGAAGCATTCACATAAGCCTCTCTTACTCTGAAAGCTAGCTCGAGTTACTCCAAAAGTTAGCTCAAGAAGTAAGGCTTTCCCAAAGCTTATATATAAGTTACTAGCCTCCCCCAAAAGTGATGCGGTAGTAGCCCAACAATTCTCCTCCTCACACATTAGACCACCCAAATCATCTCCCCTTCACACATGAAGGGCATGGGCTAGGGGTAGCAATGGGCCAAGTGTATGATATTTGGAGACAAAATTTCCTAAGGTGGGTGGATTGTGAGATCCCTGAACTTTGTCCCATATCTAATACCTACTGGGTTAAGATCTTATTTATAAGTTTGAATGAACTATAAATCTTCAACTTCGGTTAACCATTTTTAAAGAAATCACTTAGGCCCATTATGCTACACTTTGGACTGGTTCATTACAGATGGTATCAGAGCAAGTTGGTTCCCATCAAATAACTAAGGCCCATTATGTTGCACTTTGGACTAGTTTTTAACATATGGTATTAGAGCAACTTGGTTTCCCTTAGGTATCAACCTCAAATCATTTTTCATTCACATATATTGAAGTTGACAAGTTATCAACTTACCGCAAGGCTAACTTGCGCTATGATACAATTTGTTATGAGCCAATATGGACTCAATAAATCTTCATAAGCATCTTAGTCCAAAAGCTAGCTCGAGAAATAAAGGTTTCTTAAAGCCTATGTACAATTCATTAGCCTTCCCCAGAACATATGTGGGACTAACCCAACACAACATCATTTCCTATTTTTTAAAATAAGTTGACTAAATATCAGTTCAAATTGATTTGTGCGACAAAAAACCATGGTATTGTTACAAACATAAGGTGCAAAAGTAAACCATGCATGTTTGGCTATCTTAATATTATGAATATATCCACAATCCTAAACTTTCTTGAGAAGTCTAGGTAGTCTAACACTCAGAATAATTAAGTAGGGAGAAGGTGGATCTCTTTGACAACCTTACCTCATGGAGAAAACAACCTTAGATACTCCATTAATAATAAAATAGTAGCTAAGGGATGTAATTATAGATCTAAGGACACCAATAATCTGCAAATCTTAAAGGTTTCATGATCTCTATTATTTAATTTCACTCATGACAATTAAAAGTCTTTGTCATATCAAGTTTTACACTACAACAATTTGAAATAACTCCAACGAGAAGAGAAAAAGAAGAAACAAAAACTTAGACTTTCACTTTGGCAACATTTAGTGTAATGGGCATGGGTTAATTGAATACTTGATACAAAAAATACCAACCCGAAACCAATCATATCGGATTCGAGTATAAACTCTAAGGACTTGACCATGAAAAATATTTGATTTTTATTCGAATTTTGATTTTTCTTTGTATAGTTTTGTGTGCATATATATATATAGAGATAATTTTTCCTCAGGCAAGGGCAAGAAAAATTATCTACTCCCAAACTTTAAACAATCTAATAAGATGAAATCCTACCCCTATCTCAACCTTGTCACCCTTACCCCCTCCTCCCCCTCCTACTCGTCGTCATAACTGCAGCCCCCGCACACTTCCATCAACCCCTTCCACCTACCCTTTTGGCAAGTCGAAGCTGTCAAGCCGCCTCTCCCTCCAGATCTTCAGTCCTTTACACCATTGTCTAGCGCGTCACCCCCACCCTCCCATTGGCCCTTCCACCTCCCCTGCCCATCCTTTGGCTTTGCCCCCCTTCCGCCTTGCAAGTATCCCGCCGTCATCTCCCTTAATATCTATCGTGCAAGTCTTTCATGTCATCCCTTAGTATCTTTTCTCTTTTTAAAATCATATATTATCATATTGTATTAGATTACTTTTACATATTTATTTTTTTCAATAGTGGAATTAGGCATTGAAATGGTACAATTAGATTTATATATTGTTTTTCTAGATAGATATTATCCTTCTACTATTGAAAGGTCACAATTATTGATTGAATTGGTGAAATGGTGATTGTTGTAATTTGAATTTTAATGTTATTCATATAGGAAATGGATTGTTGAAATGAAATTATTGGTGTTTGTTCAAGTACATAATTTGTTTACCTCTTACATCATGTTAGCAAATAATAGGTTGTTTGTATTCTATTATATTGTAGAAAGTATGTTATTTAGGAAAAAAGGCCAATTGTCATGCTATATTTTTTAGGAATATTAAGTGGGGGTTATATGTACATGTAAATTTTTCATTTTGGTTTTTTTAATTCATTTAAATCAGCTTATAACCTTAAACTAAAGAAAAAAAATGGGAGCATCAAACGGCCATATTGTGAGTAATGTGGTATTCAATAATTGGAGCTTAAGATTTCCAAAACGGAAAAAAATTATGAATCAACCTTTTGGACCTGTTCTAACATCAAGGGCTATTTTTATTTTAATTTAAAGTATAAATATATGTGCATTCTATTATATTTATCATATTATTTATTGTAATAAATAATAAGGCAAAAGAGGATGTGTCTATTTTATATGGTTTGATGAGTGGCTTAATAAAGACCCAGAAGGTGCAATGGGAATGAAGGTGAAACAGATGGTGTTCTTAACTTAGAAGCAACTATCTCATCTAAGTTGATAAATGAAGATATTTCTTTGAATAAGGGATTTTCTTCGGAGATCGCCACATAGGAAAAAAAATCACAATTCTAACTTTGATGATGTTTACATTTCTTCTACTTTATGGGGTGTATGTCTGGGGTGCATCCATGCGGTCTTCAATTAGTTTGTATTTATTATAGGGGTGTGCAAATATGTTAATGGTTGAAATTGTAATAGGATGTGGATGCTAAGGAAAGACTTTGTGAAATTGCTATGAAAACTTCTTATCCAACAACATAGATCAATGTAAATAATTATGCACTATACATCAGCTTTGTGTCTTTCTTATGCATATATAAATCTTATATTTGTATGCGATCTTGTTGTAGTTTGTGTTAAAAGATGTGTGTTGCTAACATGGGGAAAGGTTTGGACATCTTTAAAACTATATGCAAAGAACATCTATATATGAATCAATGAACAAATCAACAAAAATATGGTTCTCAAATGAAATGGGTTGTATTATTATTTGATTTTTTCCAAACATTAGGTTGAACTTAGTAAAATGAGAAGATTGGAAAAAGGTCACACTTATCAGCTATAGCTAAAAGAGGATATATATTTACCAAACTATACATTTTAATTCATTACATGGTCAAATAAATAACTTTGAGCTAGAATCAATTAAGATAGATTACTAGGTCATATGGGTATTCTTATTAGATACGAATGAACCTAGTAGTATATGTTAGACTTTACCAAAAGAGATTTTTTTTAATGGAGTAGCTAAGATAACTTGGTTGTTGTAAGTAAAAGGAATGAAATTAACCACTAAAAACTTTTTCTTCCAATTGCTTCATTGTATGTAATGCCTTTGATCAACTTGTGTACAATTTCAACATGACAAGAACTAGAAGGATAAGTTTGTAATCCCGCAAAAGGTTGCCAATGCAATCGACCTTCCACAGTTAATGGGCATACAATGAAAAACATATTTGATGTTGTTTGATCATTTACAAACCCATCAAAGAATGCATTGACACTTTCACTCAACTAGCTAGAAGTCATTACGGCTAAAAAATAATCCTTGAGGTAAACACTAATCCAACACTCACAAACATTCTCCATTCCATACAACCAACTTCCTTCCATAATATCATATTTTTCTTTTATTTCAGTCCACTAACTCTCCTAAATTGTGTTGGCATATACCCAATCATTGCAGTTTTTCCCTAAAATTCAAGTGCTTACCTAGTTGGTTTAAATGCATCCTTTCATTCATTCCAATGCACCAAGAATAGAACCAACATCTAGTGTTGGGGAAGACATGTGAAATATTATTTCTCAATGCCACATCTTGATCAGGTGATGATACATTGTGGCTCTTTGCCCCAGATGAATTCCAAGCAAGTAAAAGTGCTTGTTGTTTCAGATGCAAATAAAGCACATCCAAAGAGAGGATTGTCTATGATGATTAATGTCAGTGAAGGGAGCAAGAGGCATTTTAAAATTATTTGTGTTGTATGCCACATAAAAAATTATAACATCTCCAAATTACATATATGTCATCCTTCACCTATTATCAACCCAAAAAATATTTCTAATGTAGCTGTTTTCATCAACTTCTATCTTAAAGAAAAACCGTTTTTCCACCACTTTACTTTGAAGGTATTCTAAAACTTTTTTACATTGACGACCAACATTTTCTTCTGCAAGTTTGCCATATGATTTCTACAATCAAGAGAAGTAAAATTTCCATCCATACCACTGCCACAATAATATAATACCCTTGAAATTTTAATGGTCCCATGCCACAATAATAGAGTTCAGCAATTAACTATTTTGAAACTGGCATCATTTTTTTATGAGAACATATCTTTGATACCTTTGATAGAAATGCAAACTCATGTAAATGCATGCCATCAAAGATATCCAAAACTTATTTACCTCCCTGAATTAATAATTAACATTCTTGTCTTGCAATGCTTTCGTGTATCTAGTCTCCTTTTAACATTTTTCCAATTTGTCTTCGGTCATTCGTCCTCTACATACCTTATTTTTCACAAACAAATAACTTCCCATACGTGTTATATGTTTTTAAATCATAGTGAGAAGCACTTTTTCTAATTCCAAACCCTTTTACTGACATATCTATTATAAAAAAAATATACTTCTTCAATTGAATTGAATTTCATTCTTATATAAGGCACTAATGATTCATAGAGCTTATATTGGCACCATTTGCATTTTCAACAGCTTCCTCACCATTATCCTCAAGAATTGACCTATGAACCAATAAGAACGGCTTCATGATTTTCCATATCATCTAAATCATTAGGAAAAATTAGACCTTCAAATCATTGCAACTCTTTCAAATTCAATATAACAAGTAAAAATGGAGTATAGGATACTAAACCTATTAGTTGTGGTCAAAACATGCATAACTTCATATTTTAATAATTTATAGACAACACAATATTCAATCCAATTTGTATAAACAATTCTTCTAGTAAATATGAATTGAGATGTTATTCTTATTAAATGATTATTTCAAGTTAATTTATTACTTAGTTAATTAAATTAAAAAATGCCTTTAATTCATTGTAGGCTTTATCTAATCCAAACCACACATGCACATACCAATTCAATTAAATTTGCATCCATGAACACTAAATATGCTACTTCCAATAATTTAGACTCCCATGATTTAGACCTTAATTTTTAAGATATATAGACAACACAAGACAAACATAGAACCATTGAAATGCACTTAAAATTCAATAAAATGCAAGTTAATATTTATATATTAGAACTATACTAAGATAACAATCATGATAAAATAAAATAATACCCCCAACCTATCTAAATAGATTGTAGAATTTGATATTCTAGAACATGGAAGCATACCTTGTACCAAAATTGGATCTTGAAACTCGGTAGTCACCTCGATGATTAGAGTTCAATCACAATAGCGAAAACCCCTCAATTCTAGGCTTAAATCCCTCATCTTAGTTAAATCGAGCTTGAGAATAATTGAGTATACACGAAAGTACGAAAGTACTTGGAAAAGTTACACACGCATTTTCTAGGTAGAACCATTTGATGTCCATAAATACGCATCACAAATATCCTAAATGGCTTAGAAGTTCATATTTCTTTCAATTAATATGCTAGAGTCAAAGAACTAAGTTTATAACTCTTTTTCTTACATTATTTAATTAACAGGATAAGTTAGGATTCCTCATTGGCGTTGGGCTCACCTCTTATGGGTGTACTACCAATTAGATTGCCAACACAGGTAAATACTAAATCAGTTATATTGGTGCATAATATTCACCAACCCATGCAGACTATAAGGAATGATCAGGTGAAGGTGACGAGCAGGACCTATGGTACTATGGAGTGGAGTAGAGAGGCGGTGGGGCAGATGGCTAAGGACATGGATAGCTGCAGAGCACGATGGTGATAGGGGTGACGATGGTGTGAGGAGATGGTTTGAAGAGACAATAGTATCTGGGTGTGGGCAGTGGGGGCAATGATGGTGTAGGGAGTTGATGGCGTGGAGAGATGACGATTTTGGGGGCATCAATCATGTGAGTGGGATTTGTGAGGTCCAATAAATATCAATTCTGAACTTTTTAATTATAACAATAGTTCAGATTAAATTTTGGGGGAAAAATCTCTTCCTACCTTTAGCTCATAGAATGCCTCTCATATATTAAATAAATTCTAAAATATACTTTATTTTTATCATAAATATAAATAGTTTTCATAAAATATTAAATTTTTATATATTTAATCCTAATTGCCTACACACATAGGAAAAAATTTTCCTACACCTGATATGGCCCGTTGTTGCACCAAATGACAATATTAGACTTGACCAGGTATTCATTAGACCACTAAAGTAGACCAACTATGCGAAAATGGATCTTAACCCCTAAGAAGGCTTAAGACGGAAAACCTAATAAGGAGCTACTGCATGTGCATATGTATACATAGTATAGGAGGGTTCTTAGTACAAGTGTTAGGTGATGGTCATAATTACCTATTCTATATACCCTTAACACAAAACAAAGAGAAAACACAAGGCATTCTTCATGTCTCTAGAACCCTAACACCTAACATTCACATAGACCCTTCATGCGGTATGAAATATTAACTCCTCCAATCCACATTCCATCTGTACTCACACACAGTTACAACCATAAAGTTCAGCATACTTGACATTTGCTCCTCATTGGTTCAAAGACTTTGGGGCTTAAGAACACCCATGTAAAAGATTATTAGTAACGTACCCCAAAGTTTATCTCCCTGCAACACATTAGTTAAATAAGATAATAATACAACACACGTAAACAAACAAGGCATAGCCAACTTAAAGTACAATTCATCATAAATAATCAAGATGTAAGCCCACATATAGATACATCATAAGACCAAGGGTTTATTCCTAAAATACATAGCATGTTACATAACATAACCCAAAATATATACACAACACCACCACACCTTCATGAGCTACTCGATCCGTCCACCTACTCTAGCCCAAGCAAAAGAAACATACCTACATATATAATAGAAAAATGACAATAATCAAAAGATTACTGGCCAACAAATAACTGGTAAAATAATAAAGCTAGCTAGTGTCTTAAATAACCATGAAAAATTCATAAAATCTTCCAGAAATAACTCACATATCAAGTAGTAGGTGAAGAAAACTAGATGCCCTCAAAAGATACTAACCAGCATGGCAAAGATTGGCTGTTCATTTAACTACATAAATAAACATAAACATACACTCACAACGTCCTTTGTATAACGCCCGCCATGGTACTCAGATTGTAAAACCCGAACCGTTGTTTTGGTGTTCTTACGACTGGTTCGGCTTTAGTTCGATTTGGTTAGCATTCAATAGGTCTGATTCGATCGTATTGACGTTAAGTGGGTCCTTGTGTGTTGTAGACATGGACATTGGGAGTGTGCTATTGAGTTTTATTCGATTGGCCTCAATTGCCAAGTGGCCTTCTTGTTATTCTGGGTATTTGAGTTGAGGTCTAGGGCCATGTGTCATGTTAGAGCCATATCACATGCATCTTTGACATACCCACTAACCCTAATCATGCCCCTATAGGCTTCCCCAGTTAGCCCCAACCTTTTCCCCCTCTTTTCCCCCATTTCCCCCTCTTTTTTGTTGTCATGGGGTTTAGGGCCATGGTGCTGGACCCCCAAGGCCACGACACTAGCACATGTGTGGTGCACCATGTGTGTGCTCAAAGCACGTGGCGGCGCTCGTAGGCATACCAATTTTTTTTTAGCCAAATAGCCAACTCAATCCCCAAAACCTTCTTCCCTTCTCCCTCTCCTCTTGGCCACCCCTTTCTTCCTCTTCCACTCTCTTTTATCCTCTTCTTCTCCTCCTTTTTGCTCCCTCTTCCCCCTCTCCTTCCCCTTCTCTTCTTCATCCTTCAGATATGCATTTCTCCCTTTTTTTTGGTTATTTTGCATGTTTATCATTGTTTCATATAGATCTTGATAGAATCATGTAGACCATATCAATTAGATTATTTTCATATATTATTCAATATATTTTACATGTCAGATCATTATAAAGATTTAATTTTTATATAAATTTGCACCTTTATTGTTATTTAAATTGTGTATTGTATATTTGTTGATTGTGTGCAGTAAAACACTTCATAAATCTCCTAATTAAGACTATAATAATAAAAATTTGTGAACTTTATAAAATTTGAGTTTCGTTTGAGTTGCCTACATCACGAACCAATTATTAATTAATTAAATAATTAATATAATAATAATTTTTGCGTGTGTTTACTTTTAAAACTAGCCAACTGTGTGACCTTAATAAATTTCACAATAAAGTTAATTAATTTATTAAATGATAAATAATGTAATTAATAAAAATTATTTTTTGCATAGTTGGGTTTGGAGATTATGACATCTCAATTTACTCTACAGGAGTAATCAAATTTGTCTCATTCGACATCTCTCATGTTTCACATCTCAATTCGCCTTGGCGATTTCGCCCTTGGGTTGCCAACTAATTTACCAACTAGATCAGTTTATTTTAATAATTATTTAGATATTGTGTGAATGTTTAGTATATTAGGATATCTCAAATTTAGGTGCCCAGATCCCCGGACACACCAATCTCTTTGATAACTCAATGTGTAGGTTTAAACCCAGATGATGTTTCTAATAAACCAACATCACAATTATGATTTCAGCATATAATTTATTAGCATATTCACTTTATTGCATGATATTAGATTGCACGTGAGAGCACAATAATCAGATCATTGTGTGTTTATTTAATTTCTCCCTGCATGTCATGCATCATTGCTGCATTTAAGACTATTCATGCATTACACCATTCATAATACAGGAGCATGTAGTTGTCCACATCGCTAGGCCACATGAAGTTGGGCTTGCTGCTGTAGGACAAGGAGCTCTTCTCATATCCGTTAGAACTCTCTTCTACTTGGCCTTTTACTTGGCTCACGTAATTTGATTTGTATCGTAGAACGTAGTTGTGGCATATTATTAGATCCCAATACCTACGGTTCATTTAACCGATCTTTTGGATTAATAAAACCTCAAGGATGAGATCCCTTGATGAGTTTTCGAAAGATTATAAGATCCTGCTCAAAGTAATACTTTAGCACTACATGACATGTCCATGTCCAGACTTGATACATGTATTACATTTTTGGATTTTGACTTGTACTCAAGATGGGTGGGATCCATAGCATCACTGAGGAGCCTAGTTGATGCCCACTTGTGGTACTCGGTAACGGTCTTATACATAAGATATCAGATTATTCGCATGCAAGCAGTGTATATTTCAGCAGTTTAGATCTCTTGCCTCTGTTGTGTATATCTGTGTAGCGCTAAAGTGACTTTTAGTGAGGCCCTGTTGGCCATATTACCTACATACACATTGAGCTATTATGTAATACCCAGATTTCGGTTCACCTAAGAATCGAATTAGAAATGTTATGATTGAGTTGAGTCATGTTTAAAGTTATTGGTCGGTAAGACTCGATCAATACAATAGATCGAAACAACCTTCTTGGTGTCATGAGAATGGAAGACATTGTTAAATATGTGTCAAAACACATAAAATATAAGTAAAAGTAAGAAAATAAATGAGATGAGCTCAAGTGTGTGTAGCATTTATCTATCCTTCCACCAAAGTCAACTCAAGATTTGCAAGACCTACATATATTATATCAAAAATGTCACTAATGAGTGTTACTGATCTGAAAAATAACTAATACAAACTGGCAAATGGGTATTCTATTACCCACGAAAACTTATGAAACTTCAGAATTGCCTCACACTGGACAGTAAGCAAACATACTTAAATAAATGTCAGCTCTCATGCACAACTAATATTCATATTCATACGTACAATGCTTACACCCTCACATCCTCCCTATTACACCCACCATGGTACTCGAGTGGCAAAAGGAACGGTTAAGTTAGTGCCACAAATTCTAAAAATGTGCTATATTATGCAGTACCCTCATACACTACACTACATCAGGGTTTGAAGGAGTACTAGTGCATTCCATACATATCTTTGTACCACTCACTCTCTTATTCATGAAATCCATAAAAAATGTGTGTACTTATATAATAGGTTTAGGGAAGAGGTTTGTATCATATATTTTTCGAAAACCAACAGGGGATCTCATCCTTGTAGTTTTATTAAACATGTATAGAAAATACGACTAAATAGCCCGGCATCGGAGGGATCTGATAAAATGCCACTGATGTCGTCTTACGTCTAAACAAAGTTAAACTCGACATGCAGGGAGTCAAGCAAGGAGGGAGAGTCGTACGGACCTGTGATCCAAGCTCCAAGCATATCTACGGCGAGCTCGGACTCTAAAACCTACATTAGAAACCACTACTAAGTAAAATACTAACATCTCTATATGATGCATGCTTGTGGTGTGTGATCATATCATCAATACATCATAATAAAAAACAGTGATAGCAAACCTATGACTAAACATGTGGCACAAAAATCAAGACATAATAATAATAATAAATAAATAAACAAGAAATTGCACTCATAGATAATTGATAAATAATAAATACATAAACATGAACAATACTTTAATCATAAAATAATAATATAATTATACTATATAAATATACGGGTAAACACGAGTAATATCAACATATACTTGTGTTAGTAAACATATAAATAAATATATATATATATAATAATTCAATAAATAAATAAATAAACACACAAATAGTTAATACTCATTAATCATGAATATTAATAATACATAGTCATACAATACAAGAATATGTAATTAAATACAAATAAATAATAACATACACATAACGAATAAATAAATAAATAAATAAATATACAATTTAGTAAACATAATAAAACTAATATTCATAAGTAAATATAATATTAATAATAACAAATAATAATGTAAACATTCATCATATATGATAAACATATAAATAAAAATAAATATAATTAAATTAATAATAATAATCATTACACCCAATCATGCTAAATCATTTGAATATGCATCACAACTAACATAGAAGTTCTTGAATTGCCAAAAATGGTACAAAAATGGACGAAAATGATCCAAAAATGAGTTGAATCGGACCGAACTAGGATGAACTAGACCGAACCGAATGGGCTGAACCAACCGAGTCTGGGTTAATTGGAAAATGGGTTTGGTTGGCTGGGTGGATCTGAATTGGATAGGCGGACTCAGACACAACCAAGCGAGCACGAACGTGGTTAGCAGGTAAACGGGCTGCTCTGGGGAGTGGGGCTGTCGGTCACTGGAAAACACTGACGGCAGCGGCAACTGGGCTACTGCCAGTCGGGATCAACAACCCATGAGACGAGGATCATGGTGGTGGTGGTAGTCGGCAGAGTCCAACCGGTGGCTAGCTGAAAATCTGCATGGAAGGGTAGGTATCGCTGCCGGGTGCGGCGATCACAGTCACGGCGATGGTCGTGGGTGGTCTCAAAATGAAGATCTTAGAAACATGAAGCTTTTGGGTAG
>JAURVB010013007.1:0-27565 GCA_033002965.1 Piper betle
TCAATCACCTAATCTCGTATCTGCATACCTGCGGAGGCAATTCCGCGTTAGTAATTACAACACTAAGTAGTATAATAGATAAAACAAAACAAGTACACTCCACTATTTCCTTATGTTTATTTTAATACGCGGTGGAGCGATTCCGCTATACTCCAAAACAATGCGGAGGAGGTATCCGCTGTGATCCGCACACCCTGGCCGTAGCTGTAACGACCCGCCATTTTTCACGATATTGTGGGCCTAACTGGCTAGGTGTTACTCAAAATTAAAGTAATTATGTCAAACATTTTTTATACATAATAACATATATAAAGATCCCACAGTCTTGGACCATTTCCCATAGCCACATTTATAATTCAAAACAAAATAAAAGAAGTCCCATTTATTACCCATTCTCCTAACCTAACTATCCTATCATACTTTTATTCTACCTTATTTGAGCTGAAATCAACCAATCTTGATCGGCCTACATACCCATGTCGGGATCAAGCTCGATGTAGTTCTATTAGCCGATGGGTCAGTCCATCGTGCCCCCTTATTGGACGATGGGTTGGCACTATAAAATATTGGGCCAATGGATCAGTCTGTCGTGCCCCCAATTATGTTGGGTTGCCACCATAAAATATTGGGCCGATGGGTCAGTCCATCGTGCCCCCTATTATGTTGGGTTGCCATTATAAATATTGGGCCGATGGGTCAGTCCATCGTACCCCCTATTGGCCGATGGGGTCAATTCCACCGTACCCCCTATGGGCCGATGGGTCCATTCCATCGTACCCCTATTGGCCGATGGGTCCATTCCACCGTACCACTTATTAGCCGATGGGTCCATTCCACCATACCACTTATTATGTTGAGCTGATGGGTCCATTCCACCATACCCTATATTGGCCGATGGGTCCATTCCACCGTACCACTGTATTAGGTTGAGCCGATGGGTCCATTCCACCGTACCACTGTATTAGGTTGAGCCGATGGGTCCATTCCACCGTACCCCCTATTGGCCGATGGGTCCATTCCACCGTACCACTGTATTAGGTTGAGCCGATGGGTCCATTCCACCGTACCCCCTATTGGCCGATGGGTCCATTCCACCGTACGACTGTATTAGGTTGAGCAGATGGGTCCATTCCACCGTACCCCTGTATTGGCCGATGGGTCCATTCCACCATACCACTGTATTAGGTTGAGCCGATGGGTCCATTCTATCGTACCCCCTATAGGCCAATATTAATTTATGGACTGTCCATTCCATTCTAACATGTCCATTATTAGATTTTGAACAGTGCGGCTAAAAAGTAGGGTTTCTTGAAACTAGTCAAACATGAATTTCATATCTGCCACCTAATTTGCAATCATACAATATCTCAACACCCAAATACCTATTGCAATTTATACCAAAAGTTCCAGCAACATAGCAAGGTATTTCTAATGAATTTATGCGTTGCAACCATGCATGTAAGAGTTCTAATGGAAAAGAAACTAAGAAGAAGTATGAAATACTTACACCACAATGGAAAGGCATTGGAGAGGAGGCAAGAAGGAGTGGATTGCCTTTTCTCCCTAACCCCTCCTCCTATATATATATGCTTCAACGAGTTCCTCAATTAAATTCTCACATCTATTCAAGTATAGGTATTCCCTAGGTTCAACGAGTCCCTTTATTAAATTCTCTTACCCCATCATCCGTTCATGAATCAGTATTCTCTAGGTTGGGTTCGTCTTTCCTAATGCCAGAGTTTGGCCTTACGTCTTCTCTAAGGTTATGGTTTGGCTTTATGTTGACCATGACCGGTCTGCTTGATAACTAACCATATCCATTAATTGAAAATAATATTTCATAATACTTAGGTTCAAGTCCTGAAATAAAAATTTTCACATATTTTCACGTTCACATATTTTCACAGTTCTTACAATCTCCCCAACTTAGAAATATTTTGCCCCAGAAATATTATAACATCAACAGGATGATCATGATTAACTATATCTTCGGAACCTCAAGTTGCTCTTGTTGTTGCTTCGGGGGCTGACGACACTCATTTTGCAGGTGTCCCGTCCTTCCACAATTGTAGCACAGACGAGGCTCACTGCATAACCCTGAATGCATCTTGATGCAATTTTTACATAGTCGATACGGAATCTCCTGAAACTTCCTTTTGCGGTTCCCATCGGCATTCCGTTATGTTAAAAAATCAATTATGATTTAGATAATTAATTTAAAATGTAAAGTAGGTTTTAAATGATTATATCACATGAATAATTTAATAATTTAATATTGTTGAATTTTAATAATGATATATATAGTAGTCATTTAGTTGCATGCATTTCTATTGGAATAAAATTATACTTATGTATAATTTTATGTTCTCGTTCAGATTAAGATCATTGGTTACGGTTGTAGGATCACTTACGAACTATCCAGGTCCGTATAATTATTTGTAATGTTGTATTTTTCCTTTGTTGGTAGCCCTGGTCGGCATGAGCCCAATTCGACCACCATGCACCGAGTGCAACCGGGGTCAAGGAATCGACTCAGTCCGATACGAGGCCACACCCTTATACTTACTATGTGGGAGTCTTGGTTGACTTAGTATCTGATCATTATGCGCTAGAACGCAACTGGGGTCGACTCAATTTGGCACAAGGTAGCACCCCCTGGAAGATTAAACACCTGCTCCCATGCCGAAAGGGGTGACAGGGCGTAGTGGCGCAAGAAGGCTCATTATCCACTTGTGATACCGAGAGGGTGAGTCAATGACAAATATTGGTAACTATAAACCGTCGGCCACGTAATGTGTGTGCGCATATATGGGATGCTAGCTGGATTGGGTGGCCACCCCTCCTAGCATATTAAGAGCTTGGCATAGGCTCATAACAACTAAAAGAATCATGAAATGATAATCGGGATTATATTGACTTGTTTCATTTAATTATGCGACTTAGTGGTTTCATCACTAACACGGAATTACCTTGAAAGTGAACAGCTTTGGACGAAAGAATAAGAGTATGGTTGGTGGTTCTTTTACCAACCTAGGTATGGCGAATCAATAATAATTGGACTTTCTTTTATTCTCTTGTGTTATAAATATGGCTATGGGAAACGGTCCGAGACGGTGGGAGTTGAGTTAGTTTATTTTATATATTGTTATATACTATGAGAACATGTTTTATTTTTACGAGTTATAAATTCTAGACTTATTTGCAATATTAAATTCATGTTCTGGAATGTTATTGTTACATTATTTATTTTTTTAGGTGGCACCCAGTCCGGTTGGGGCAGGTCATCACCAATAGTATTAGAGCAACCTGGTTACGTGTTAGATGGTGGGCTGGACTACGGACGTCGGCTACGTTGCCGGTCACAGGCCAAAGAAGGTGTGGGTTGGGGTTTGCAACAGGCCAAGTGTAGGAGTTTCAGGGATGAAATTTCCTAAGGTGGGTGGATTGTGAGATCCCACAACTTAATACCACATCTAATACCTACTAAGTGAGAATGGACTATAGATCTTTAACATGGGTTAACCATTTTAAAGAAATGACTTAGGCCCATTACTTTGCACTTTGGGCCGGATTGTTACATGTGGTTTCAGAGGCAGGTTTCCCACAAGCTCACTCTGTATGACTCAAGTACCTTGTTGAAAAGTCTTATACTTATCTTTTCCCATTTTGTTGTGTTATTAATTAATAAGTTCATTCCCTAATAAACCTAAGTCATAACTGAAATAGAACGTATTAATTAACCATGATGGGAATAAATTTTGGACGCTTCAGATGATAGGTACTTGTAGACAGTCAAACTGATCTACGTAGTCAAATTCAAACATTGAAAATGTATTGGCCTAGATCTTGACGGCCATACAGGGACTAGTGGAAGCTTTCAAAAATACAAATTTTGTGGTTATAAATATCGTTCAGCGATTACCGGGAGTGGTAGCAGGGAATGGAGCCTCAAACTCAGTAGCATGTCCCCGAATCACCCCGGATGGTGGTCAGAGAAGTGCCCAAGGGCGAGCAGGGTTAGCAAACCCGGGTGAGCGAGGGGTGCAACCAAACCCAGTGCCACAGGAAGTCTGACAAGTGTTGCCGCCAGCTGTTGATGATAGTGACCATTACACTGTGGAACAGTTCAGGAAGAATGGAGCTGAGGTATTTATTGGAGGGACTGATCCAATAAAAGTGGAGAGATGGATAAACATTACCGAAAAAGCTTTTAGGGCTCTATCTGTGCCCCACCGCCATCAATTGAGGTTGGCAAGATGCATGCATCATGAGGAAGCATCTTACTGGTGGAAATCCATGTGAAAAACCACATTCCCTTGTCGTGAGATTTCTTCCATCACGTGGGCAGAATTTGTGGCAGCTATCCTAACAAAACAACTCGATTGCCCATTGTTTGGTGAGGGTTGTAAAGCCTTTTGGCTAACTTAGTTGAGTCAGACTCCAAACCCAAAGAGTTTTCCATGATTCCTATGGTAGCAGAGTTTCTCGATGTAGTCCCAAATGAACTTCTAGGGTTAACTCCAAAGCGGGTAGTGGAGTTTGCTATTGACCTAGCACTTGGAGTGACACCAATTTCTAAAGCACCCTGCCACATGGCTCCACCAGAACTCAAGGAGTTAAAGAGTCAACTAGAAGAGTTGTTGCAGGCAAGATTCATACGACCAAGTACTTCACCTTGGGGAGCCCTTGTTATTTTTGTGAAGAACAAAGATGGATCACTTTGGCTGTCTATTGATTATCGACAACTCAATCAAGTGACAGTAAAAAATTGATACCCTGTACCAAGGATTGATGACTTGTTTGATCAGCTAAAAATAGCCAGAGTATTTTCTAAGATAGAATTGCAGTCTGGTTATCAATAGTTATGAGTAAAGGAGTCAGACATACACAAAACGGCATTCCAAACTCGGTATGGACATTATGAGTTTCTAGTGATGCCTTTTAGTCTAACAAATGCACCCGCGGCCTTTATGTCACTCATGAACACATTATTTCACACATACTTGTACAAGTTTATTATCGTGTTTGTGGACGATATTTTGGTCTATTCAAATAATAAAGAGGAGCATTTGGAGCACCTATCCAATACTTTTCAAGTCCTAAGGGAGACTCAACTGTTTGCCAAATTCTCAAAGTGTGACTTCTGGTTGAAGGAGGTAAACTTCCTTGGTCATATTATATCGAAGGCCGGAGTTGAAGTGGATCCATCAAAGGTGAATGCAGTACCTGATTAGCCACAACCCAAGTCAGTCATTCACATCATAAGTTTTATTGCCTTAGCGGGTTACTACGGGAAATTCATTAAAGACTTCTCCTCAGTATCATCGCCGATAACCAAACTCACAAGGAAGAAAGGCTGCTGTTGGGGTAGTTTCCACATACCCTAGCCGTCATTTCATTTTATTTTTATCAGAGACGTCCTCCTCACCCTAGCCTTCGCTCGCATTTTCTTCTCTCTTTCTTACCAGTGCCGACTTCATCCTCTTTGCTTGGGTATCCTTCCTATCTCCCTCTTCTTAATTTTCTTGTATGTATATTCTTTTTAATCGATAATAAGCTTTATAAACATGATAAATAAAGTCTGAAATCAACAATAAACAACTGAAACTAAACTGAAAACTGAAATTCGCCATGGCTGACGAGTGCAAGAATTTGGGCAAGGATGGGCAATTGTAAACTATTACAAGGCAGCCACTCACAACCCTGACGACCTCTATGGCTGCTGGATCGAAGGGGTGGCGTCGCCTTGTCTCTGGCTTCTGGCGGGTGGCGGAATTACAGTTGGTACTGCGCAGAATTGCAAAGGGGACGAAGGTGATGGCAATCCTCTGAAATTGATGCTGGAAGATTCAGAGGGTAGATGCCGGTTGTTCTTCGTTGACAACATCGAGGGTCTATTACAGTAGTCCATGCTGCCGGGACAGGCCACTAGCGGACCACCTTCTCGGCTGAATTCATGGCGGCGATGTACAGACGTGGGGAGAATGACCATACTCCCTGCAACATCCAAAGGTGGCTAATCCTTACTATTTTGAGGTGGCCTGAGGTTGCTGAACCTTTGAATTGGAGCAAGGTGCAAGAAAGAAGTAGTTTTGAGGCTAGGAGAAGAAGGATGGGAGGATGGAGTTTGGAGAAGAGGGCATTGGGGAAGAAGAAGATGGCAGTTTTATAAATATGGGTTTACTTGATACCGACTCGAGTTAAAAAACAATACTAACTCATAATAAATCTTAAAAAATAATTATTTTAATCGGTTATGCAAAAAGTTACTAAACTAATTAATTATTGTACAAAATCACCACGAGTAATAAAAATATGGTAATGATAAACGATCAATAATTAATCGAGTGTACTACAAGCAATTAAATTAAATGAGAGGATTATAAGTAATTAATAAAATAAATATTTTACCTTTACCATATTAGATTTAATATTAGGTAAATAAAGTGATTATTTAAATAACGAGTCAATAAGGTAAAAAATGGGTTATTATAATATAATCATGTAAACATAACAAGTGTTGAACCTAAATAACTTAATGAAAATAAAAAAATTTAGAAACTTTACTAAACCGAATAATTTAAATAATTGTATTAGTAATATCTTTGAATAAAAATAATACAAATTATTGTAAATAATTTAATGGAACGAATTAATTAATTTAAGATTTAAAACCGTAAACGAAATATATTTTTGTAAGTAAATAATTATTTTATTATTTGTTAAGTGTTAATTATGATTTAGATAATTAATTTAAAATGTAATGTGGGTTTTAAATGATTGTATCACATGAATAATTTAATATTTAATATTGTCGAATTTTAAATGTGATATATATAGTAGTCATTTAGTTGCATGCATTTCTATAGGAATGCAACTGGGGTCGACTTGAGTCTCTGATCAGCATGCAGGAACGCAACCGGGGTTGACTCAATTCGGCAGAAGGCAGCACATCTTGGAAGATTAAAGACCTGCCACCATGCCGGAAGGGGTGACCGGATGCAATGGCACAACAAGGCTCACTATCCACTTGTGATACCGAGATGGTGAGTCAATGCCAAATATCGGTAACTACAAGCCGTCGGCCACGTAGCGTGTATGTGCATGCATGGTGTAGCGACTTCCCTGTACCGGACAGGGTGTTACTTAAAATATAGTTAATGTAAATGTAGCATTCCAGAACATGAATTGAAATACAACAAATAATTCTCGCAACATTTAATATAAATCATGTTCTCTACAATATAAAATAACCGTCCCACAGTCTCAGACCATTTCCTATAGCCACATTTATAACACAAGAGAATAATAAGGAAAACCTTTTTTTTTCATATCGATTCACTATACTTGGGTTTGTAAAAGAACCACCAACCACATGTCTATTCTTGAGTCCACAGCTGCACACCTGCAGAGGCAATTTTGCGTTAGTGATAAAACCACTAGCCGCATAATTCAATAAAACAAGTCAATATAATCCCTATTATCATTTAACCCATTTTTTATTATCGTTTCACAAGTCTTTTAGTAATTATATTTGAGATCCCTCAACTTAGTCCCACATCTAATACCTACTGGGAGAAGATCCTGTTTATATGTGGGAATGGACTATGGATCTTTAACTTCCGGGGTACCCATTTTAAAGAAATGACTTAGCCCATTACGTTGCACTTTGGGCTAGGTCGTTACAAATGGTATCAGAGCCGACCTGGTTCCGTGTTAGATGGTGGGCTGGATTAGAAACGTTGGCTAGGCTGCCGGTCACGGGCCAGAAAGGTCGTGGGCTGGGGCTAGCAACGGGCCAAGAATAGGCATTTCGGGGACGAAATTCCCTAAGGTGGGTGGATTGTGAGATCCCTCAACTTAGTCCCACATCTAATACCTGCTGGGAGAAGATTCTGTTTATAAGTGGGAATGGACTATAGATCTTTAACTTTCGGGGTACCCATTTTAAAGAAATGACTTAGCCAATTACGTTGCACTTTGGGCCGGGTAATTACATTATCTCTCAGGTCATTCTGAGATTCGTAAAAGTAATCTCCCAACTCATTCTGAGATTTAAATTGTCTCCTAGTTCATTCTGAGATTAGGTTGCCTCCAGGTCAATCTGAGAATAGTCATTGTCCCCAATTCATTCTAAGATTAGTTGGTCTCCCAGGTCATTCTGAGATTAGTCATTGTCTCCTAGTTCATTCTGAGATTAGAAATTGTCTCCCAGTTCATTCTGAGGTTAGAAATTGTCTCCTAGCTCATTATGAGCTTAGGTGGTTCCTAGGTCATTCTGAGATTAGTCATTGTTTCCCAGTTCATTTTGAGATTAGAAATTTTCTCCCAGTTCATTCTGAGATTAGTCATTGTCTCCCAGTTCATTCTGAGATTAAAAATTTTCTCCCAACTCATTCTGAGATTAGGTGGTCTTCCATGTCATTTTGAGATTAGTCATTGTCTCCCAGTTAATCCTGAGATTAGAAATTGTCTCCCAGCTCATTCTGAGATTAGGTGCCAACAAAGGCTACCAGTTTGGGAAAATACAACATTTCAAATAATTATACGGACCTGGACATTTCGAACTTGTAGCTACGACCAATGATCCTAATCTGAACGAGAACATAATATTATCCATAAGTATAACTTTATTCGAGTAGGAATGCATGCAGCTATATGTCTAATATGTATATTAAAATTTTTGACAACATAACATGAAACAATTCAAAAATAATAAAAAATATATTCTTAAAAATCTCTAGAGAGATAATTAATTATTCATGTGATATAATCATTTAAGTCCTACATTACATTTTAAATTAATTATCTAAATCATAATTAATACCTAACAATTGATAAAATAATTTTTACTAATAAACAAGTATTTAATTTTCCATTGCTATGATAATTAATTAACCCTGATCTTGATGATTTAGTTTACGGTTATAATTTTTAATCGCTAATATTATTTATAGCAATTTAATTAATAAAGTTGTTCAATTAAATTATGTAAAATAATTTTTATTATTCAAAAATATTATTAATATAATTAATTTAAATTATTAAACTCAATAAAGTTTCGAACTTTATTTATTTTTATTATTCAATTAGGTTCGACGCTAGTGATTGCTACCCGACTATAGTTTAATAATCTATTTTCTACATTAGTAACTCGTTATTAAAATAATCACATTATTTACCCAACAATAAATTTAATATGGTAAAGGAAAAATCTTTATTTTATTAATTATTTATAACCGTCCGATTTAATTTAATCGCTTGTTGTGCCGATTAATTATCGACCTTTTATCATTACTGTATTTTTTTACTACTCATGGCGATTTCGTACAATAATTAATTAGTTTAGTAACTTTAACATATAACCCATTAAAATAATTACTTTTAAAGATTTATTACGTGTTCGTATTATTTTTAACTTGAGTCAGTATCGAGTTAGGTGTTATTTACGAGTTGGTATTATTATTTAACTCCAGATGTGTCGAGTCAGGCATTGTTTACAAGTTTGCCACCCATGGAAATCTTCTTCCCTGGCACCATCCCCTATCGCGATAGCAACCGCCACTCGCGATCGTCTCTGGCCACAGTCAACGGTTCGCGGTTAGCCCTACCATACCGTTGCAGTATCACCCATGCCCACATCGGTGGATAGAATACTTGAAGGACTATGATTTCCAAATTTTATACCACCCGGGAAAAGCGAACGTTGTGGCCGACGCGTTGAGTCAGAAGGGCAAGATGGACAAGGGTCAACAACTAGCTAGACTTTGGGCTATGTCAGCTGAGGTGGTAGCTATTAACCCGGTGGAACAAATGACAGGAATACTGGCGAACCTGGTTATCTCCAATGAATTGGTGGACCGAGTTAAGCTAACACAAATGGAAGATGAGAAGCTGAATGAAATGTTGGACAAAACTCCCAACATTGTAGCAGATTCCAACAGTGTAATCAGATTTAGAGGGAGGTTGTGTGTACCCAACAATGATGCATTAAAACGAGATATTCTGGAAGAAGCTCATCGTTCAAGGTTCTCAATACACCCTGGTGTTACAAAGATGTACCAGGACTTGAAACGAACCTACTGGTGGGTTGGAATGAAGAGGGATGTGGTGGATTTTGTTACCAAGTGTCAGACGTGCCAATTGATCAAAGCCCAACATCAACTACCCGGTGGATTATTACAACCTTTAGAGATACCTACCTGGAAATGGGAGCGTGTCACATGTGATTTTATTACTAAACTCCCAAGGACTTTGAAGAGACATGACTCTATATGGGTAGTTGTGGACCGTTTGACTAAGGCAGCTCATTTTATCCCCACAAAATCAACAAGGACTGCGGAATACTTAGCAGAACTGTACATAAATAACATTGTCAGGCTGCATGGAATTCCGAAGGAGATAGTCTCTGACAGAGATCCCCTATTCACGTCACATTTTTGGGAAGTTTTCCAAAAAGCTATGGGGACCCAAATCAAGTTAAGTACAGCATATCACCCCCAAAGTGATGGTCAAAGTGAGAGGACCAATCAAACCTTGGAGGATTTGTTGAGAGCTTGCATCCTCGATTGGGGAGGAGATTGGGAGAAACACTTAGCCTTGGCTGAATTCACCTATAATAACTCTTACCAAGCCAGTATAGGAATGGCACCGTTTGAAGCCTTATACGGTAGGCCTTGTCGATCTCCATCATGCTAGTTGGAATCTACAGAGATGGTTATAGTCGGGCCAGAAATGGTGAGAGAAGCAGCTGAAAAGGTGCAACTCATCCAGCAAAGGCTTAAGGCAGCTCAGGATCGGCAGAAAAGTTATGCTGATACTCGAAGGAAGGACTTAGAATTCCAAGTTGGGGAGTTCGTCTACCTTAAGACCTCACCTAAAAAGGGAGTGATCAGATTTAGAACATCAGGGAAGTTGAAGCCAAGATTCATAGGACCATTTCCAATTTTGGATCGAATCGGAAGTTGTGCATATAGATTAGCATTACCACCAAGCCTTGATGGTGTACACAATGTCTTTCATGTGTCAATGCTAAAGAAATATGTACGAGATGAGAATCACATTATCACAAATTTTGCAGATTTAGAGCTACAATCGGATTTAACCTACGAGGAAAAACAGATTCGAATCTTGGCAAGGGAAACAAAGACACTCCGTAGCAAGGAAATCCCTTTGGTAAAGGTATTATGGAGAAATCAGGGATCAGAAGAAGCGACATGGGAGACTGACCAGGAAATGGCCAGAAAATATCCTAGCCTTTTTGTAGCATAAAATCTGTGTAAATCTGATTTATGGTATGATATTTCGGGGACGAAATAATTCTAAGTTGGGGAGATTGTAAAGACCCGAAAATAAATAATAAAAAATTTAGCTGGTTAAGTATGAATTACCCAGTTAAATTGAAAAGTAATTTCTAATCGGACGATTCTAGTTGAATCAGTCGAGTCGAACACATTAATTAAGTGAACCATACCATTTAAGAGGTTGAGTGAAAAGGTTAAGTGAACCGTGTTAATTACCCAATTACCCGGTTAAAGGAATTATGATGAAAGGGTGCTTCCACAAACCCTAGCCGTCATTTATTCTTTAAAAAAGGAGAAGGGGTCGTTGAACCTAGGAAATACCAATGGATGATGGGGTGTGAGAATTTAATGAAGGGGTCGTTGAACCTAGGAAATACCAATGGATGATGGCTGTGAGAATTTAATGAAGGGGTCATTGAACCTAGGAAATACCAATGGATGATGGGGTATGAGAATTTAATGGAGGGAATGGTTGAACTGTATATATATGCAGGAGGAGGGAGTATTTCATCCCTCATCTCCGTCCCAGGCGACCTCCCCATTACTGTGTGAGTATTTCATCCCTCATCTCCATCCCAGGCGACCTCCCCATTACTGTATTAGGGTTCACGGATCACAGTCAGACGTAATCACAAATCAGGTATGTATAATAGGTAGAACATCGTAGTTTCCTTGTTGGTAGCCTAGGTCGGCCTGAGCCCAGATTCGACCACCATGCACGAAGTGCAACCGGGGTTAATGAATTGACTCAGTCCGACACTGGGTCGTGTTATGTGTGTGAATCATGTAATGCATCGATATTGTTTTGGAGTAGTGATAGCCGCCCCATAAAAAGGCTACGGCCGGGGTGAGTGAGGCACAGCGATTCCTCCATCGCACTAGAGTGCAGTGATTGCCGCCCCATAAAAAGGCTACGGCCGGGGTGTGTGAGGCACTGGCACTGAGTGCAGTGATAGCCGCCCCATAAAAAGGCTACGGCCGGGGTGTGTGAGGCACTGGCACTAGAGTTGGCAGTGAGAGCTTCCCCACAAACGGGGCATAGCGATCACCTGAGTGCAGTGATAGCCGCTCCACAAAAAGGCTACGGCCGGAGTGTGCAAGGCATTGGCACTGGAGTGCAGTGATAGCCTCCCCATAAAAAGGCTACGGCCGGGGTGTGCAAGGCACTGGCACTAGAATTGGTAGTGAGAGCTTCCCCACAAACGGGGCATAGCAATCACCCGAGTGCAGTGATAGCTACCCCACAAAAAGGCTACGGCCGGGGTGTGCGAGGCACTGGCACTGGAGACGGTAGTGGTAGCCTCCCCATAAAAAGGCTACGGCCGGGGTGTGCGGATCACAGCGGACACCTCCTCCGCATTGTTTTGGAGTATAGCGGAATCGCTCCACCGCATATTAAAATAAACATAAGGAAATAGTGGAATGTACTTGTCTTGTTTTATCTATTATACTACTTAGTGTTGTAATCACTAACGCGGAATTGCCTCCGCAGGTATGCAAATACGAGATTAGGAGATTGACATCCAGAGTATGGAGCAAAATAAATATGAGGACTCTTTTTTTTATTTAATTGAGAAATAAGTGTGGCTGCTGGGAAACGGTCCAAGACTGTGGGATCTTTATATATGTTTTTGTTAAATAAAAAAATGTTAGTCATATTTACTTAATTGTGAGTAACACCTGGCCAGCTAGGCCCACAATATCGTGAAAAATGGCGGGCCGTTACAATTTTTAAAACGTAATTGTATGTGAAATGATCATAGAGTGAAAATCTGAAGTTAAAGGATAATTAAATTTATTTTCTTTATTAACTAAACTATATATGATTATTTGAAAAATAATAATCCTAAATTCACGGGCACAGGTCTGAGTGTTGATATTTTAATCAGCTCCGTTAAAGCTCACCAGATCTATATGATCCAATATCTTTCTAATCAACAGATTTAAAATCGACTAATGCAAAATTATCATTGGGATTAAGTTTACATAATTGACCCGACATCTTAATTTACTTTTCATATTTGTACCAAGATCTTATTCTTAATTACTGTGTCTAGTATCTCCGATATATTGTCTCGAATCTCGCAAGCATTCTGATATCTCTAGTTAGACTTAAGCATGCGGATTAAATCAGTTGATTCACAAAATTAATTCATATAATACCGATATCATTTTTCTTGATATCTGTATTTTGTTTAATATAAATTTACGCATTCATGATGATGATGGTCAGTATGAAATGATGAATGTGATGTGATGTTTAACTTTTTACATTTTTGTGCGCCATGTCATCTTGCTACATTTGGATTATCTTCATGTCATTGCACACATGCATCATACCAGGTTTGAGTAGTAGGTCTATATTTACTAGGTTGTGTAGAGTTGAGCTTGCCTTGATAGTACGTAGAGCTTGCTTTACAAGTTTGTTAGGACTCCTCTCTGCTTGATATGCTACTGACTCTATCACAATTTGGTTTTATGTCGTAGGATGTAATTAGTAGAATTGTATTGGATTTCGCTGCCTATGAGCAATCTTATCGATTTTCTAGATTAATAAAACTTCAATATTGATATCCATTGATCCCTTGATGAGTTTTGATAGATGAGATCCAGCTCAAGAGTCACTTTAGTAATATTTATCTGCCCCTTCCTTGGCCTTATACTTATTGATCATGTTTGGATAATCTATTCATGCATGACGGATGGGTGCATGATGCCCACCAAAGGTCGACCTTACCCACCTGTGGTGCTTCATGCGGTAGTAAAAATATTATCATTATGATACTCAGCTAACAATGTGTATTAATTCAGCATATGCATGCTCTTCGTTGAGTGTATCCTGATCATGCAATGTTTCAATCATGATTAGATAGGCCCTACTGACCACAACCATGTTACTATCATCTAAATTGTAGATCACGCATAGTATTGGCATATTAGCGTTGAGTATTCTAGTTTGTGTGCATGTATATTTTAGTGATTATGATAAACGCCTATTAATTGTATTATGATTGTGATTGTGGTGAAGTTTTTGTTTCATATTTAGTTTTCAGTGGATGGTGAGTCACATAATTATCAGTTTGGAATATTTTCTATTAGTTATTTCTAGATCGGTAGTCTTTTAAATACTGACGTAAGTTTCTTGTACAGTGCCCATTTTAGGTTTGGCCAGAGGAGTGAAAGGATTGAGAAAGGCTCACGGGGAAGCTGGCTTGTCCTTGTTGGTCTTGTTCGGTTGTGAGATGTGGCCTATGGGCCATGTGATGTAAGGCTAGTGGGCTGTGAAACACCCTGATTCAGCTAGCAACAGGACACGAAATAGGACTCATGCTCTTGCCCATTTAAAATGCTAAGCCAACCCACACGGCAAACCTAACAACTTGAGATGTTAAAAAACAGAAGGACCAAGAGAATCTAAATGCACATCCAAGCAACACCTGAACCCACGGACTCCTAAAGCTGGGTTTATGCAAATATGACATCCTAAATGAATCAAAGTTACAAAAGAGACTTCAAATCCTAAGAAAAATAACACAAAGTACAAGAAAAATTTTAGAAACTTGCATCATTTTATAATTTATAAAATCAAACATAGTGCATTCTTCAGGACTTTGGTTTGCTTAGTCTCACTCTTTAAGTGGGTGGTTACATTTTATTTTATTCTATTGGCGATTGGTTTGAATTGGCTTCACATGGGCCCCTTTTCTTGCAAAACAAAACAACGTAGAAGCTCCTCTAACATATGTGTCTTCTCTATTCCGTTTACCTGCACATGGCTTAGCATACTTGGGAGTTATTTGTCCTTTGTTCTAGGACTTTAGGGCTTTTAGAATTTCTTTACAAAATAGTTAGCCCTGTGTTCCATAGTGTATACTGCCTAAAAAGAAACTTCAACATAGTTTCCTAATAATAATTTTCATACAAGCCAATAGCATGATTCAAAGGCCCGCATGCTCTCACACATGAGTGACTCACCATCCCCAAATACTATTATCATAAAATTGCTTAATGGCCTAACATAATAATCATATTGACTAACAAGCTCCACGTAGTTTTTTCATCACATGACCCATTGACCTCACTTCAACAGAAACCACACACAACACCAGTACAATAGATTAGCATCCCCATGAGTTATTCTTGATCCTTGTATGTAAAACCCCGATTTTTCTCCTTATGACCGAATTATATTTTCGGGGACGAAAATTCCCAATGTAACGACCTGCCCAAACTGGACCAGGTGTTACTTAAAAATATAGTTAATGTAATGTAGCATTCTAGAACAAGAATTTAAATACAGCAAATAAGTCTCGCAAGATATAATATGTAACAACCCAGCCCAAAGTGCAACGTAATGGGCTAAGTCATTTCTTTTAAATGGGTACCCCAGAAGTTAAAAGATCTATAGTCTATTCCCACTTATAAACAGGATCTTCTCCCAGTAGGTATTAGATGTGGGACTAAGTTGAGGGATCTCACAATCCACCCACCTTAGGAAATTTTGTCCCCGAAATGCCTATTTTTGGCCCGTTGCTAGCCCCAGCCCACGTCCTTTCTGGCCCGTGACCGGCAGCCTAGCCAACGTTTCTAGTCTTAGCCCGTTGCTAACCCCAGCCCATGACCTTTTTCTGGCCCGTGACCGGCAGCCTAGCCAACGTTTCTAGTCTTGGCCCGTTGCTAACCCCAGCCCACGACCTTTTTTGGCCCGTGACCAGCAGCCTAGCCAACGTCCCTAGTCCATCCCACCATCTAACACGGAACCAAGTCGGCTCTGATACCATTTGTAACGACCTCGTATCAAAGTGCAACGTAATGGGCTAAGTCATCTCTTCCTGTAACGACCCGGCCATTTTTTAACAATATTGTGGGCCTTGTTGGCCAGGTATTACCAAAATAAAACTACTAAATCCCGAGTAATAAGGTATAAAATAATGGTTCCCACAGTCTTAGACCATTTCCCATAGCCACATTTATAACTCAAAACAAAATAAAAAGAAGTCCCATTTATTACCCATTCTCCTAACCTGACTATCCTATCATATTTTTATTCTACCTTATTTGAGCTGAAATCAAACAATCTTGATTGGCCTACATACCCATGTCGGGATCAAGCTCGATGTAGTTCTATTGGCTGATGGGTTAGTCCACCGTGCCACTATAAAATATTGAGCCGATGGCTCAGTCCATCGTGCCCCCTTATTGGCCGATGGGTTGCCACTATAAAATATTGGGCCGATGGGTCAGTCCATCGTGCCCCCTATTATGTTGGGTTACCACTATAAAATATTGGGCCGATGGGTCAGTCCATCGTGTCCCCTATTATGTTGGGCCGATGGGTCCATTCCACCACACCCCCTATTGGCCGATGGGTCCATTCCACTGTACCCCCTATTGGACGATGGGTCCATTCCACCGTACCACTTATTAGGTTTAGCCGATGGGTCCATTCCACCGTACCCCCAATTGGCCGATGGGTCCATTCCATCGTACCACTGTATTAGGTTGAGCCGATGGGTCTATTCCACCGTACCCCCTATTGGCCGATGGGTCCATTCCAGCGTACCACTGTATTAGGTTGAGCCGATGGGTCCATTCCACTGTACCCCCTATTGGCCAATGGGTCCATTCCATCGTACAACTGTATTAGGTTGAGTAGATGGGTCCATTCCACCGTACCCCCTATTGGCCGATGGGTCCATTCCACCGTACTACTGTATTAGGTTGAGTCGATGGGTTCATTCCACCGTACCCCCTATTGGCCGATATTTATTTATGGACTGTCTGTTCCATTCTGACATGTCCTTTATTAGATTTTGAATAGTGCGGCTAAAAAAATAGGGTTTCTTGAAACTAGTCAAACATGAATTTCATATCTGCCATCTAATTTGCAACCATACAATATCTCAACACCCAAAGACCTATTGCAATTTATACCAAAAAGTTCCAGCAACTTAGCAAGGTATTTCTAATGAATTTATGCATTGCAACCATGCATGTAAGAGTTCTAATGGAAAAGAAACTAAGAAGAAGTATGAAATACTTACACCACAATGGAAAGGCACTAAATAGGAGGCAAGAAGGAGTGGACTCCCTTTTCTCCCTAACCCCCTCCTCCTATATATATTTGCTTCAACGAGTTCCTCAATTAAATTCTCACATCTATTCATGTATAGGTATTCCCTAGGTTCAACGAGTCCCTTTATTAAATTCTCTTACCCCATCATCCGTTCATGAATCAGTATTCTCTAGGTTGGGTTCGTCTTCCCTAATGCCAGAGTTTGGCCTTACGTCTTCTCTAAGGTTAGGGTTTTGGTTTACGTTGAACCGTGACCGGTCTACTTGATAACCAACCATATCCATTCATCGAAAATAATATTTCATAATACTTAGGTTCTTGTCTTGAAATAAAAATTTTCACATATTTTCACGGTTCTTACAATCTCCCCAACTTAGAAATATTTCGTCCCCGAAATATTATAACATCAACAGGATGATCATGATTAACTATATCTTCAGAACCTCAGGTTGCTCTTGTTGTTGCTTCGGAGGCTGACGATAGTCCTTATGTATGTGTCCCGTCCTTCCACAATTGTAGCACCGACGGGGCTCACTGCATAACCCTGAATGCATCTTGTTGCAATTTTTACATAATCGACACGAAATCTCCTGAAACTTCCTTTTGCCGTTCCCATCGACATTCCATTATGTTCAAAAAAATTGTTTTTTTCTTCAATGATTACTTAGGTTTGTTAGTGAGTCCACTAATTTACTAATGACATACCCCATTGGAGAAAGATTAATATTGGACTCTTCAACAAGGTACTTGAGTTATAAGATGTGAGCCTTTTGGAAACCTTGCTCTGATACCACCTGTAACAACCCAGGCCAAAGTGCAACGTAATGGGCTAAGTCATTTTTTAAAATGGGTACCCCGGAAGTTAAAAGATCTATAGTCTATTCCCACTTATAAACAGGATCTTCTCCCAGTAGGTATTAGATGTGGGACTAAGTTGAGGGATCTCACATAATATAAATCATAACAATAAATCATGTTCTCTAAAATATAAGATAATTGTCCCACAGTCTTGGACCTTTTCCCATAGCCACATTTATAACACAAGACAATAATAAGGAAGTCCAATTTTTATTATCGATACACCATACCTAGGTTGTCAAAAGAACCAACAACCACATTTCTATTCTTTAGTCCAATGTTGCTCACCTGCCAAGGTAATTCCGTGTTAGTGATAAAAGCACTAAGCTGCATAATAAAATGAAACAAGTTAATATAATCCCTATTTTAATTTCACTCGTTTTTATTATTATTATTACACAAGTCTCTAGTAATTATCTCTCAGGTCATTCTGAGATTAGTAATTTGTCTCTCAGATCATTTTGAGATTAGTAAAAGTCATCTCCCAGCTCATTCTGAGATTAGAAATCGTCTCCCAGCTCATTCTGAGATTTGGTGGTCTCCCAATTCATTTTGAGATTAGTCATTGTCTCCCAATTCATTCTGAGATTTGAAATTGTCTCCAAGCTCATTTTGAGATTAGGTGATCTCCCAATTCACTTTGAGATTAGTCATTGTCTCCCAGTTCATTATGAGATTAGAAATTATCTCCCTGGTCATTCTGAGATTAGGTGGTCTCCCAATTCATTTTGAGAATAGTCATGGTCTCCCAGTTCATTCTGAGATTAGAAATTGTCTCCCAGCTCATTTTGAGATTAGGTGGTCTCCCAATTCATTTTGAAATTAGTCATGGTTTCCCACTTCATTCTGAGATTAGAAATTGTCTCCCAGCTCATTATGAGATTAGGTGGTCTCCCAATTCATTTTGAGATTAGTCATGGTCTCCCAGTTCATTCTAAGATTAGAAATTATCTCCCAGCTCATTCTGAGATTAGTGCCGACAAGGTTACCGGTTTGGGAAAATACAACATTTCATATAGTTATACCAGTTTGGGGAAATACAACATTTTATATAAATTATACTAGTTTGGGAAAATATAATATTTCAAATAATTATACGGACACACATAGTAATTTTAAAGGTGCGGCCCCGTGTCGGACTGAGTCAATTCCTTGACCCCGATTGCGTTACAGCGCATGGTGGTCGAATCTGGGCTCAGGGCCTGCCAACAAGGAAAAGTACAACATTTCAAATGATTATACGGACCGTGATATTTCGAACTCACAGTTGCAACTAATGATCCTAATCTGAACGAGAACATAAAATTATACATAAGTATAATTTTATTCGAGTAGGAATGCATGCAATTAAATGACTAATATATATATCACTACTAAAACTCAACAATATTAAATATTAAATTATTCATGTGATTTAATCATTTAAGTCCTACTTTACATTTTAAATTAATTATCTAAATCATAATAAATACTTAACAATTGATAAAATAATTATTATTAATAAACAAGTATTTACTTTTCCTTTACAACGATAATTACTTAACCCCAATCTTGATGATTTAGTTTACGGTTATAATTTTTTTATCGCTACTATTATTTATAGCAATTTAATTAATTAAGTTGGTTCGATTAAATTATTTAAAATAATTTGTATTATTCAAAAATATTATTAATACAATTATTTTAAATTATTCGACTCAATAAAGTTTCGAACTTTATTTATTTTCATTATTCTATTTAGGTTTGGCACTAGTGATTGCTACCCGACCATAGTTTAATAACCCATTAAAATAATTATCTTTAAAGATTTATTACGTGTTCGTATTATTTTTAACTCGAGTCGGTATCGAGTCAACCCATATTTACAAAACTGCCACCCTCCTCCTCCTTCTTCTTCTTCTTAGTCTTCCCGTCGCCATTCTTCTCTTCTCCAAAAACAGGTTCGTCCTTCTCCTCCAACCCTTATCTTGGCACACCAATTGAACCACCATCTAAACATCCCAACAAAGCATCAACAACAAGATAAAATCAGCAAGTGAGGAGGCCTCATGTGCGTGATTTACAGCAGCGATCCAAGACGCCGTCCTGCACCAAACCAGGCATGTTCCTCTTCTCCCAGCCTCAAGACCCCTCCTTTCTTGCACCTTGCTCCAATTCAGATGTTCCACGACCTCAGGCTGGCATCAAAACAGGAAAGATTGGCCACCTTTGGACGTTGCATGGAGTATGGTCGTTCTCCCCACTTCTGCACTTCGCCACCATGAATTCCGGTGAGAAGGTCGTCCGTTGTGGACTGTTCCGGCGGCCTGAACTGCTGTGAAGGAACCCATGATGCTGTCGACGAAGCACAACCGGTGTCTACCCCTCTGAACGTCCATTACAGCACCTATTGCAGCAGAACGTCGCCACTTCCATCACCCTTGCAACTCTGCCCATTCACCGCTGCAATTCTGCCACCCACCGGAAAACCAGGGACGTGGCGAGCCCTCCCTTCGACCCAGCAGCAAGAGAGGTTGTCGGGGTGTGAGGGACTGCCTTGCAATTGTTCTTACGGTCGCCCATCTTGCCAAAGTTTCAGGCTACTCGGCCATGGACGGGATTCCAATTTAAGTTCAGTTTAGTTCTTTTCTTGTTGATTTACAACTTTAATTCCCATGATTAACAAGCTTACTATCAATTAAAAATATGCATGCAAGAGTCCTAATGTAAAAGAAATAAGAAAAGGGACGAGATACTCACGCAGCAATGAGGAGGGTGCCTGGGACGGAGAGGAGACAAGAAGGAGTGGACGGCTAGGGAAAAGGATTTCCCACAATCTTCACAACTATATATATATACAACTCAACGAGTCCCTCAATTAAATTCTTACACCCTACCCTACCGCCCATTCATGAATAGGTATCACTTGGCTAAAGTTCGTTCTCCCTTTTCCTTCCACTCACCAAGTCGTCACCCACCCAAGACCGGGGGTTTGGCCTTAGGTCGAACCATGACCGGTCGACTAATGATCATAATAATCGTGATGACCAATCATATCGATTCACCCGTACTTCACTTAACCGGGTAACCGGGTAAATAAATGGGTAAATAATAAAATATAATAATTAACCGGGTAGAATTAACCGGGTAAAGAATATAACACGTTCGGTCCTTTCCGGACCGCATCCGCATCAAAAATTTTTTTTTTCTCACGGTCTTTACAATCTCCCCAACTTGGAGATATTTCGTCCCCGAAATATCATAACGGCAACAGAACAATCATGATTAATTTTATTTATTTCTTCGGGATCAGTTCATGCTACTACAAATATAAACTCCTATGCCACAAACAGGCTAGGGTATTTCCTTGCCATTTCTTGTTCAGTCTCCCATGTAGCTTCCTCTGACCCCTGATTTTTCCACAATACTTTTACCAAAGGAATTTCCTTGTTCCTGAGTGTCTTTATTTCTCTTGCCAGGATGCGGATCGGCTTTTCCTCGTAGGTTAAATTTGATTGTAGCTCTAAGTCTTCAAAATTTGTGATGATATGATCCTCATCCCGTACATATTTCTTTAGCATTGACACATGGAAAACATTGTGTACTCCAGCTAGGCTTGGTGGCAATGCTAATCTATATGCACAATTCCCAACTCGATCCAGGATTGGAAACGGTCCTATGAATCTTGGCTTCAACTTCCCTGATATTTTAAATCTGATCACCCCCTTCGTAGGAGATGTCTTTAGGTACACAAACTCCCCAACTTGGAACTCTAGGTCCTTCCTTCGAGTATCAGCATAACTCTTTTGTCGATCCTGAGCTGCCTTAAGTCTTTGCTGAATGAGTTTCACCTTTTCAGTTGCTTCCCTCACCATCTCTGGCCCGACTATAACTGCTTCGGTAGACTCCAGCCAACACGATGGAGATCTACAGGGCCTACCATATAAGGCTTCAAATGGTGCCATCCCTATACTGGCTTGGTAAGAGTTATTGTAGGTGAATTCAGCCAAGGCTAAGTGTTTCTCCCAGTCACCTCCCCAGTCAAGAATGCAAGCTCTTAACAAATCTTCCAAAGTTTGAATAGTCCTCTCACTCTGACCATCAGTTTGGGGATGATATGTTGTACTCAACTTAATTTGAGTTCCCATGGCTTTTGGAAAGCTTCCCAGAAATGTGAGGTGAATAGGGGATCGCGGTCGGAGACTATCTCCTTTGGAATCCCATGCAATTTGACAATATTGTCAACATATAATCCTGCCAGGTATTCCGCCGTTCTCATTGATTTCGTGGGGATGAAGTGAGCTACCTTAGTTAGTCGGTCCACAACTACCCATATGGAGTCATGCTTCTTTTGAGTTCTTGGGAGCTTTGAAATAAAATCGCATGTGACACACTCCCATTTCCACGTTGGTATTTCTAAAGGTTGCAATAGTCCTCTAGGTAGTTGATGTTGGGCTTTGATCTGTTGGCAAGTCTGACACTTAGAGACAAAATCCACAACATCCCTCTTCATCCCAATCCACCAGTAGGTTCGCTTTAAATCCTGATACATTTTAGTAACTCCAGGGTGTATCGAGAACTTTGAGCGATGAGCCTCCTCCAAGATATTCCACCTCAGTGCATTATCCTTGGGTACACACAACCTTCCTCTAAATCTGATCACACTATTGGAATCAGCTACAATGTCAGGAATCTTTTCCAACATTTCATTTAGCTCCTCATCACCCATTTGTGCTAGCTTAACACGATCAACTAAATCATTGGAAACAACCAAATTTGCCAGTAAGCCTGTTAGTTGCTCCACCGGGTTGATAGCTACCACTTCTGCTGACATGGCCCAAAGTCTAGCTAGCTACTGACTTTTGTCCACTTTGCCCTTCTGACTCAATGCGTTGGCTACCACATTCGCTTTCCCTGGATGGTATAAGATTTGGAAGTCGTAGTCCTTCAAATATTCTATCCACTGCCTCTGTCGAAGGTTAAGGTCATTCTAGGTGAAGATATACTTCAAACTTTGGTGGTCAGTGAAGACTTCGAACTGGGCTCCATACAAGTAGTGTCTCCAAATCTTCAGGGCAAAAACCACTGCTGCCAGTTCCAAGTCATGGGTTGCATAATTTTGCTCATGAATCTTCAATTGACGAGAGGCATAGGCCACCACCTTACCTTCTTGCATAAGGACGCATCCTAAACCCAACCGAGATGCATCACTAAAGACTACGAATCCTTCATTACCATTTGGTAGGGTCAAGACTAGTGTAGTTGTTAAACTCTTCTTTAGAGACTGGAAACTCTCCTGACACTTACTACTCCATTCAAACTTGACCCCCTTCCTTGTGAGTTTGGTCATTGGCGATGCTACTAAGGAGAAGTCTTTAATGATATTTTCTATATTAACCTACCAAACCAAGGAAGCTTCTGATATCAGTGACTGACTTAGGTTGTAGCCAATCAGTGACTGCTTTCACTTTTGATGGATCACTTCGGCTGTGTATTGACTATCGAAAAATCAATCAAGTGACAGTGAAGAAACAGTACCCCTTACCGAGGATTGATGACTTGTTTGATCAGCTAAAAATAACCGGAGTATTTTCTAAAATATACTTGCGGTCTAGTTATCACCAGTTGCGAGTAAAGGAGTCAGACATATAGAAAACAACTTTCCAAACTCGGCATGGACATTATGAGTTTTCTAGTTATGCCGTTTGGTCTAACAAATACACCAACGGCCTTTCTGTCACTCATGAATATAGTATTCCACACATACCTGGACAAGTTTTGTAACGACCCTCCTGAACCGGACTGGGTGTTACTTAGAAATATAGCTAATGTAAATGTAACATTCCAGAACATGAAATTTAAATGCAGCAAATAAGTTTCACACCATATAATATAAATCATGTTCTCTAAAATATAAAATAACTATTGTAACGACCCGCCATTTTTCACAACATTGTGGGCCTAGCTGGCTAGGTGTTACTCACAATTTAGCAAATATGTCTAGCATTTCTAACAAAAACATATATAAAGATCCCACAGTCTTGGACCATTTCCTAGTAGCCACACTTATTTCTCAATTAAATAAAAAAGGAAGTCCCCATATTTATTTTGCTCCATGCTCTGGTTGTCAATCACCTAATTTCATATCTGCATACCTGCGGAGGCAATTCCGCGTTAGTGATTACAACACTAAGTAGTATAATAAATAAAACAAGTCAAGTACATTCCACTATTTCCCTATATTCATTTTAATATGCGGTGGAGCGATTCCACTATACTCCAAAACAATGAGGAGGACGTATCCACTATGATCCGCACACCCCGGCCGTAGCCCTTTTGTGGGGAGGCTACCACTACCATCTCTAGTGTCAGTGCCTCGCACACCCCGGCCGTAGCCTTTTTGTGCCGAAGCTATCACTGCACTCAGGTGATTGCTACGCCCCGTTTGTGGGGAAGCTCTCATTGCCAACTCTACTACCAGTGCCTCACACACCCCGGCCGTAGCCTTTTTATGGGGAGGTTATCACTGCACTCCAGTGCCAGTGCCTTGCACACCCCGGCCGTAGCCTTTTTATAGGGAGGCTATCACGGAACTCAGGTGATTCCTACGCCCCATTTGTGGGGAAGCTCTCACTGCCAACTCTTGTGCCAGTGCCTCACACACCCGGTCGTAGCCTTTTTATGGGGAGGCTATCACTGCACTCAGGTGATTGCTACGCCCGGTTTGTGGGGAAGCTCTCACTACCAATTGTAGTGCCAGTGCCTCACACCCCGGCCGTAGTCTTTTATGCGGGCTTATCACTGCACTCCAGTACGATGGAGGAATCGATGTGCCTCGCTCACCCCGGCCGTAGCCTTTTTTTGGGGTGGCTATCACTACTCCAAAACAATGTCGATGCATTACACAATTTACGCACATAATACGACCCAGTGTCGGACTGAGTCAATTCTTTGAACCCGGTTGTGAGATCCCTCAGCTTAGTCCCACATCTAATACCTACTGGGAGAAGATCTTGTTTATAGAGTGGGAATGGACTATAGATCTTTAACTTGGGTTAACTATTTTAAAGAAATGACTTAGTCCCATTAGTTTGCACTTTGGGCTGGGTCATTACAGGTAGTATCAGAGCACGGTTTCCTACAAGCTCACATTTTATGACTCAACTACCTTGTTGAAAAGTCCAATAATTATCTTTTCCCACTGTGTTGTGTTATTAATTGACAAATTCATTCGCTAATAAACGTAAGTCAAAATTGAAACAAGAACGTATAATGAACCATGATGGTTCGATGTTCAGATGGTAGGCACTCGTAGATAGTCAAGCCGATCTGCGCAATCTAATTCAAACACAGAGAATGTGTTGTCCTAGATCCTGACAGCCATATAGAGACTAGCGTAGGCTTCAAAAAATACAAATTCTGTGGTTCAGAACATTTTTCAGCGGTTACCGGGAGTGGTAGTGGGGAATGGAGCCTCAAACTCAGCAGCGGGTCCCAGAATCACCCCTGATGGTGGTCAGGGAAGTGCCCATGGGTGGGCAGGGTTAGCTGACCCGGGCGAGTGAGGGGAGCGTCCAAACCCAGTCCCAACGGTAGTCCAACAAGTGGTGCCGCCAGTAGGTGATGATAGTGACTGCTACACTGTGGAAAATTTTAGAAAGAATAGAGCTGAGGTATTTATTGGAGGGATCGATCCAATGAAGGCAGAGAGCTGGATTGACATTACCGACAAAATGGTTAGAGCCTCTGTCTATGCCCCACCGCCATCAAGTGAGATTGGCAGCATGCATGCTTCAAGAGGAAGCATCTTATTGGTGGAAATCCATGGAGAAAACCACTTTCCATCGGTGTGAGATTTCCTCCATCGAGTGGGCGTAATTTGTGGCAGCTTTCAATGGACAATACTTTCCAGTGCCCGTTGTCCAGAAGAAAGCACCAGCGTTTGGCAATTTGGTTTAGGGGAGGATTCAGTCCAGGAATATGTGTATTCCCAAACGAACTTCTAGGGTTACCTCCTAAGTGGGGAGTAGAGTTTGCCATTGACCTAGCACCTGGAGTAACACCAATTTCCAAAGCACCTGTCTATTACTCTTCAAGTTCTGAGAGAACATCAACTGCTCGCCAAGCTATCAAAGTTGACTTCTGTTTTGAGGAGAGGTAAATTTCCTTGGTCATGCGGTCTCAAAGGTTGGAATTGCAGTGGATCCATCAAAAGTGAAAGTCGTTCCCGGTTGGCCACAACCCAAGTCAGTCACAGATATCCGAAGTTTCCTTGGACTAGCAGGTCACTATCGGAAGTTCGTTAAAGATTTCTCCATTGTGGCATCGCCAATGACTAAGCCTACACGCAAGGGAGTCAAGTTCGAATGGAGTAACAAGTGTGAGGAGAGTTTCTAATCTTTGAAAGAAGAAGAAGAAGGAGGAGGGTGGCAGTTTTATAAATATGGGTTGACTCGATACCAACTCGAGTTAAAAATAATATGAACACGTAATAAATCTTTAAAGATAATTATTTTAATTGGATTATGGGTAAAGTTACTAAACTAACTAATGATTGTGGCGAAGTCGACACGGACGTAGATAATAAAAAATGCGGTAATGAGAAACGGTCGATAATTAATCGGCGTAATTCAAGCGATTAAATTAAATCAGACAGTTATAAGTAATTAATCAAATATAGATGTTACCTTTACCATATTAAATTTAATATTAGGTAAATGAAGTGATTATTTTCATAACGAGTCAGTAATGTAGAAAATGGGTTATTAAAGTATAGTCGCGTAGCAATCACTCGCGTTGTACCTAAATAGCATAATGGAAATAAGTAAAGTTCGAAACTTTATAGAGTCAAATAATTTAAAATAATTGTATTAATAATATTTATGAATTAAAAAAATACAAATTATTTTAAATAATTTAGTTGAACACAGACGTATGCTATAGTTGCGGTCAACCAGGGCATAGAGCCGCAACTTGTCCAACTAGCCGGACCCAACAGGTGACACTCCCAGCACCACGCAGAGACTTGCGCTCCCAGCCCCCAGCAACAACCACAGCAGAGAGGCAGAGACCAACAGCCACTGAGGCAGCAGCAGAGAGGACAAGAACAGCAAGCCTTGGATCAGAGAGGAATGCAAACAACACCACCACCAGGACCATCCATTTCGGTACCACCATGCACAGCTGGGATGGACGCAGCCACGATTGGTGAAGCATTGGAAGATGCAACAAATGTGACACGTACGCAGGCATCTCACTTCAGATTTCACATTTAGTGGATAGCTACCAGAGTGAAACCTCCTTAATCTAACATTTCGAGGACGAAATTTTTATAAGGAGGGGAAGGTTG